>PHNY01259626.1:24290-36160 GCA_003724115.2 Anethum foeniculum
TTTTTTTTCTAAATCAATTATTCAAAATAAATTACACTCATATAACATATAATAAAATAAATTTTGGGGCCTTAAAATTTTGGAGGCCTAATTCGTCTTAATGGAGCGCCGGCCCTGGACACGTATATAAATATATGTACGTGTGTTTAATTCAGGCCGTTAATATGTCAACGTGTGATAAGAAGAGTGAGTTTTTTGATATATGCCCTTCACTTAAGTGACCACTTTGATATTTAACCCCTTATAAACTAAACAGAAATCTTAAATCTTATCCATGTAAATCTTATCGATGTGGGACTAAGGTGTTACACAATTCTTATCAGCGGTCTGGGAGAGCTGGATGAATGCAGGGCTGGAAAGGGAATGGAAGTTATATGTAGATATCTCTCAGCAAGCTAATGGGGAAAAGTTTCACTCCAGTGGGCCTTTTATGAAGAATGGAACAAAGAAAAAGCCGAGGAAGGCAATTGAAAATGCCTCAAGGAATTGTATTGTGTTAGTTTGTTGTATGATCTGATCTCCTCATACTTTGAGGGGAAAAAACCAAAACCTCGATATTTAGAAAATCATAACCTTGATGTATTTTTAAAAAAATCATACATATTCCGTAAATTTATGTGAAACTTCATCCTTCTAAACAAACATCATCTAACCACAAAGGCTTGCGCCAGTAAGAAATAAGAAGTAAATTACACTGACATATAACAAAAACAACATATATGGCAAATGACTGGTGCAAAATAACAGCCAGTTTGTTACCATCTGCAGCAAAAGTTCGGATGTGATAAGATATGATTGAAAGGAGAAAAAAATAAACCAATCCATGTGCTGAACTAAACACCTTTCATAGCTGGCGTTCAACTAGGAATGGTTTGAAAGTCATTGCCACTCCGATTGCCTCCACTACATTCAATATGAAGAAGACCATCTGTGGACCTGCATTTTATTGTGAATAGAGACATGGAAGATCATTAACTGGTAGAAGTGCACATAAGCACCAAACAGAGAAGCTTTTCTTAACAATATATCAAGTGCACAATATTCAAGATTTCTCTTCTAATTCGGTATAAGAGTGCTCAAGTGCATTCCATCATTGAAAATTAGATAAGAGAAGAAAGAGGAGTAGATAAATTCTACAATACTCCCTCCGTCCCAATATACATGTCCCTTTTGAAAAAACAAAAAGTCGTACCTGGTAGAAAAGCAGCATCCAGGCGACCTTGTGCCCAGGAAAGGCTGCATTATACAAAGTTACTTGAGAACAATGAGATTACTGGAAATAAATATTTGAATGCGACACAATCTATGGACACCACAAATCTGTACAATCCACTACCACAAATGATCACTATGCCATAGGACTGCAGTTATTCAATTTATGAGTTTTACTACAGCTAATTTTGCCTATTGTTTATAACTTGAGGTTTATGATTACTACTTGGTCCTGCTGCTTCTTCGCAAAAATTAAAAATATCGGTTACTTTTGGCTGTTAGTATGTGTTGTGGCACCATAATAGAGTTTTTAACCACATATGCTACACTAGGTCCACTAGTTTCACGCAATCAGCAAATATATAATAAACAAAAATTGTAAAGTGTGATTGTGGCACTTCTTTGTCTGGATTAGGCAACCACTGGACACTGACCAACATTTCGATGATCCCTGGTAAGTTTTTGATGCAGGAATGATTCATCTGATGCTCAATTCCACAGTAAGTTAGATCCTTGCATGGCCACTCATGATATGCAGATAAAATTCAGGTACTGGATGTACTCTCATCTTTTTTTAACAGGTTTTAAATGCTTCTACATTGTATGCGGTTACTTGTTACTATTTACATCAATTGTGGAGGAAGTTCAGACCTAGTATGAAGAGTTATACAATAACTTGGAAGCTGAGTACTAGTACATATATATGATTATGACAAGAAAGAATATTAACTTTTTTGCATATTTCAAGTATGAGAAAAAAGAAAATAGGCCCAAAAGAACTCTTACAGTGCTCCTCCAACAGCTGGACCGACTGCCTTTGACAGTGACATAAGAGTCATGGCAAGGCCATTCGCAGCCCCTCTTTGGTCTTGGTCCTGTTGTGAGCATATGACATATTAAATGAGAAACCGTAAATGAAACAACTAAGATGTAAAAGATCAAATATCAATGCAATACAATTTCCAAAATAAAAATTTACCACAGCCCTGTTTTGCATTATGAACAAGCCAGTTATAATGGAAACCTGATGAAGAAAAGACTAAGTTAAACTTTAACGATTGAGCATGAAGATTACATCCGCAATGATAATTCTAAGATTTCATCTGCATGAAAATACCATATGGCGCACATATGCTAAAACCTGGATTTAAATGTGTAGCTAGCATATGCACATATACATTCTATAAAACTCAACAGGGTTGCCGAATCCAACATGTTGAATTATTAAATTTATAAATTTAGGATTCTCGGGTATGGTATGGGTACTAGTAGGACTCAGCATGTAAGTTTAACAAGTGAGGTTTTACATATTTACCAATGGAGCTTGCAGAACCCCATTTCTGTAGGAAAAGTTTATATAAACTGAGGGAAAAATTAGACTGAACAAAAACTGGCATACCGCTGCCTGGCCTCTAAAATCTAGACTACATTCCACCAACCATTACTGTCACCCAACTGCCATATCGTAGAAGCATATAAAGGCCACACTAATTATCACCAATCATCTCAGGCGATGTTCATTCAGCATCCCAACAATTGTGCTCACAAAGTCACCAAAACTAACTTGTGGACATCTTTGACCGTGGTCCCTATTATTCTTTCGCAATTTAGCAATCACATACGGTTTCCAGCAAGTAATTAAATCAATCAATGGTCTTTAAACAACATTGGTCTTTAATACAAAAGGAGGAACAATTGATTTACTTTCTTTTTAGATGTATGTAAAACGAAACAACTATATAAAATTGAAACCAGGGATAGATTTTGTTAATTCACAACAAAGATAATTCATACAATGAGAAAATCAAGATTGCAATACGTTACTCGAGTCAAAAATAAACTTACAGATAATATATTTTTCAATATAGAAGCGCAGTTTAGCACGATAACAAGGATAAACCCAGATAGCGTGGCTATAAATGTGTAACTTGTCAAAAGAGGGATAGAAACTACCTATACAGGGAAAAAAAAAAGAATCAAACTGTGTCAATGCAACAGAGCAGGCTTTGGGCATATAATTGATTATTTCATAAAAAAAATAAGTCTATCAGAGTCAAGTGCTTACTCCCGCGATGCGAGCTATCAAGATAAAGCCAGCTTTCTTTTCCAATAGTGGATACACTAAAATTTGGAAGATCAGAAGTCCAATACCTGAACATTGCAAAAGTTAGAATTTGAAGATCAACTACATAGAGTTAAGACTCACTGACTCAGTAGGAGAACTAAAACTTGCTGAAATAGATTTTCCTTTCACTTTAATCAAGTCCAGGGAGGGAAAAAGAATGCAAGTATTTTGACGTTTGTATGGCATAAGAAGGCGATCTTTATAAAATAAAATTAGAGAATGACAACTTCACTAGAGATCAAGTTTCAGGTGCTTTAGATGGTACCGACTGAAATGTGTATAAGCATGATCGCAAAATAAGACGAAGTACCTGAGATTACAAGAACTTCACCGACGTCCTCAGTTGAATAACTCAGCCCCCCTAACCTCCTAGGGCTCACAGCCCATAAAGAAAATATCTATGAGATATAAGGTGCAGTCATCAGTAACAATAAGAAAAGAACTTCGTTTATCGAATATGAACATGAATTAAACCTATATTAAACTGGAAAGTGCCAACTTGACAGTTTTGTGGATTGATAACACAAAAAGCAATACTCTTAGTCCTACCTGTACTTTCCAATAAAAGGATTTGGAGGTTCTATTCTATATGTCCCAAATTGCACTTTCTACGTGGGAAAGTCGATTACTTAGGCATAAAAAGAGACTTGAGAGGTGCTTCTTTCCAAATTACTTAATTTTGGGCTATGAGAGACATCGAGTACTCATATAAATCAAAGAAAGTCAAGGGTCCTTGGAATCGACTACACTTACAAATTCATTCATCCATGCTAGGATATCCTGGAAATGTATGCTCAATATACATTTCAATAATCTTATCATTATCTATTTAGTACAAGGCTGCACATGCAGTTGTTATATCTGGTATTCTTAAATCCCTCCATTTAGTAAAAAGAGTACTTGGCTTCAGATTTGCCTGTATTTGTTTGGCACCTTGTCTTTAGACTTCAAAGTGTGATATCCAGTTTCAACCACTAACCAGCTATACAAAGACATTACAATCATATTATGAAGCACTAGTATCATGACTAAACTTCTAGTTAAAACAGTGTAAAAATACATGTGAAGCAAACATTAACAGGGTGTTATATAACGTTAAAACGTATGCAGATGATATTGCGCACGAAGATAGTATCTTACCTCCGAATAAGCCATGTCGTGAAGCGAGAAGACACAGTAAACAATTATAGATGACATCAGCGGCCAGTTAGTAAAAATGCTTCCTTTAGAATTTGATTCTGTCTCTTCACATTCTGTGGCATCGGACACCAAGGGTGCACTTTCCAAATTTTTAATTGAGTCCACACTTGAAATTTTGTGTAATTCATGATTATGCAATGATTCCTGCAATTTACGAGGTTACTGTCATTTAAAGGAAAACGGAGGCTGTGTGTGTGATTCTCTTTTTGTTCCTTTATGAAGAAGGGTCTTTCTAATGTGTGCCCAAGGGCACACAATACCACAGAGAAGTGTGTTGGAATGAAATTTTATCTTATGTCAATTGTTAGTGTCGGATTATTGTTAAGTGAATTGGTCACCTTTTCAAGCATGTGATCATCAGTACTCGTTTGTAATCTCACCTTTCCACAAATTTGGTCTGTACTATTGAATGGAAAAACTAGTAACAACATAGTTAAAGATAGAAGATCATTGATTGCATAAAATAGAACGAACCGGAAGCCAAAGGCAAGCGATATCCACAACCAGCGCGAAAAGTGATGTAACAAGGCATGGCAAGAAGTATGGGAATCTGTATAATAGTTCATAATTAAGCACATGAACTCCAAAAAGTAGTGTGGTAAGAAAGCACGAAAAGTGTTGTATACCTTCCAAAAAGAGATTGCGAGGAAAAAATATCTGGAAAGTTATCTGCAGGCTAAAATGATTGAAATAAAACAATAAACAAATTGGTTAAATGGCCCAAAATAAAGAAGTAACTTTCAGATTCCCCCATCATGCATCACTTTATATCTAGCATAGATGCAAATATATAAATGCAAGCATGAAACTAAACAAGAACATAAGCTCTTCACCTCTTCCTGTAATAAAACAGCCGATAACGACATTGCAGTAATAACTAGTTTGTTTATGTCATTCAAGTGATCAGGTTTTCATTTCACACCATAATGTACAACCAGTAATAGAAGAAATGAAACAGAAATGTATTGAAACCTCTCCTTTCTAAAATAATTCATGTGCTTGGATACCAAATTACTTCACTCGTGTTTGAAACCTTATCGTAATGTATTAAAATCTCCTTTTCTTATCTGATGTGCCAGGTAGCACTTATAAAGTGTTTATATATAACCTTTCGTTAACCAAAGAATAAAGGGATGTAACTATCAACCCTCTAAAATCACTTACTCGATTTCTGTCAAATATGGTTTCGAAATTTGAAGTACAATCAGTCTGCTAGGAGTATCTTAATTCAATATCTTCATGATAATATCAATAAATAATTTTAGAGGATTTAAAATTTGGATACTTCTTTCGTTTTCTTTCTAATCAGGCAAGAACATCATTTTAACCCACACCCCAAGTCTCTTGCAAGACCCCTGTCGAAGTCCACCCTTGTCCTGGCACCGTCTCTTGCAAGAATTTATTGCAGACTTTCTTGGTAAAGAGGGGGATAGCCTTAAGAACTGGGCCAAAGCCCTTTGTTGTTTCAATGTTACTGCTAATCATAGACAGTTATCATCGAAACAGAACAGCAAGTAATCAACATGTTTTCGCCACACAAGTTTTTAAACAGAAAAGACTTGAATAAAAACCTGTGCAAGAAAGCCTCCCAAAGCAGGTCCAATTATCAACCCTGTGCCCCATGCCGCAGCAACCTGTAAACCTCAGTTTAAATCATATTGACATATTATTTATTAGCACCTTGCTCCTGAGTGTAATAAGGAATGAAAGCACATGAAAGCATAGAAAAGCAAGTGACATCACTTCACTAGTGTGCTCCAGCATTTTAATTATAAGAGGAAGTCAAGGAAAGATGATTGGGAATGAAAAGGATCAGTTAAAAGATTAAACATTTATATATAGAATCCAGAGATATTTTAAAAAGGCTTGCGCTCATTGTACTCTACATACCACAATAACTTACAGTGGATAGGCCTAAGGCATGGTATTCTTCCCGAAAAATTTCACATGCATATGCCTGTGCATAATGGAAATATTAACAGAAATACACGGCCAAGAGACATGTAATAATTCTTCGCTTAAAAGTTAAAACAAGTAACATAAATTACTTTTATAGGTCCAAGTAAACCATTTAAACTTCCGAGAAGAAACCTCGTGATAATGGCCATCCAATAATTTATACTAAGACCAAATAGACCGTTGAAAATAACTCTGCAATGAACAATAAGAAATATTTTTAAAATTTATTAATAATAAACCAAATGGAAGTAGACCAAGCTAATTACAATAATCAGCAAGGATAGACAGTTTCATACACTGTTGAAGTGCCTATGATAATAACAGGTTTGCGACCATGTCGATCCGCCACTTTTCCCCAAAAGACAGATCCGAGAGCCCTTCCAAGCATATATGACGACCCTTCATAAAAGGAATTAGAGGACTTCACTGAGTAGAATGAAATTTACTGATAGAACGACATCATAATTGGGGCACATGTAACAAAATTTACTTACCTACGAAACCAGCATAATAACTAATATCTTCTTCTTGTTTTGCGATATTAAAATCCCTTACCTGTGACAGATCAAGTACAGGACATTTTGTTTAATTTTCATCAACTCTAAGCAGTATAGGCGGTTGTGGTACTTGCTTTCAATGGAAATACACTTGTAGTGTTACAGTACATATGATTATCTGTTTACAAGGTCTCCAACAGCATTTAAAGATGAGCATGGATATACACAAAACAACTTTTCATGATCAACTAATAAATAAAGCAATTATATAATCTTATAAATTGTGCTTACCATAAAATAAAGGAACGGGAAGAGAGATGATATTGGCAGCACTGAACAAGCAAAAAAGAATAGAGAAAATGTTAGACCTGTTTTTTTTTTTGTAGCAGAATACCAACTGTATGAAAGGGAAATCAACTACAGTGGCATGGAGTAGCATAAAATCATGATATCAATTTGTAGTTGACATGACAGGAAGTTATTTCCTAATTATCCGTCATTCTGGATTATGATCAATAGTCTTCAGTCTTCCTCATAATATAACGGCTTCGGCTGATAATATGTATGTAAATCTTGAACATTTCATTATTTAGTAGTTTGTTTCTATACAAGTCAATGCCTTGGCATTTCCCAAGCATTTAGGAATCATGTTGTATTGCAGGACAGGAAGGCGCAGGAAAAACAAAGAAATCACAGTTGTTAATGCTGCTGCAGCCCGGTGTTCTTGAAACCAGCAGATGGCACAATTGGAAGCAGATGCCATGACATACAGACACACAATTTATTTAATACTACAACTCTTGTATACAAAAGTTCTTATATTTAATATACTAATCCACATTGTTAACCAGGAATTTTCTCTGTGACTAGATTTACCTCTCACTGTATCAACAATGAGCTGAAGTAAAGCAGATACTAGTGTTCCCCTTACAAGGTTGGTTACAATCTTTCCCTTTCCTAATGACAAATTTACACTTACACACATTGAATTCGAGTCTTTAAGAAACTTTGCATGATGTAGTTACTGTATCACCCCTATCAGGTCAAATTTCCTACGACCAACATATAATAAGCATCTCGCGGTCAATAGTTCATAACGATACTAGTAAATCCCACAATTTATTAAAACCAAAAAATCCCTAAATTTTGGGAATGTTGTTGGATTCAAAAATATTGGTTGCAATTCGACATGCTTATCCATCATATGCAAGAATCCCAATATCCAATGAAATCTATCCTTAAAATTATTTTTGTTTTATTGAACAACTATCCCTTAGATCATTGTTTTGTATAGCCTGTTACCACCACTCTGCTTGAAACTGTCTTCATTACTCTGTATCATTACCCTTCGAGGTTTCTGACGTTCATTAGATATAACTCAAACTTTAAAGTTAGAACCATTCTTCAGTCAAGCTTGAAAAAAAACTTGGCAATTGCAGTGAAATTATAGCATTTAAGCTTTTTATTGAACAACTATCCTTTACATCATTGAATTTTTAATTGTTCCCACTCTGCTTGCAACTGTTGGTTATTCAAAATCATTACATCCTTAACCTTCTAAGTTTGTGACCTTCATTTGATATAAAAGTCAAACTTATAACCATTCTTCAATGGATTCTACTTTCGTTTTGTTACTTGAATTTCTGTCTGTTAACTGGTAAATCTAGCCAGTGTAATAGTGCATCCTTGCAGATATCATAGACTCGTAGTTTTCGGGCATATCACACACATGAAGTTCAGCTAAGCCTGTTAACTGAGTGTGTGTGACATATCAAAACAAGCATCCTTGTAGAGTTATAGTTGAACTACCAAACATTATGATCTTCACACTTCTTAATTGATTCAACAGACAGAAACTAGAGCATACGCAAACACGAAAACATGGCAATCAACTACAGCATTTAATCAAACAAGTTTATCAAGAACAAATGTGCAAGGGGATTTGTTGTACCTGTTGCAAGCACCACAATCCATATTACGAAAAGTTCCTTAATCGGGAAACCTTGCTGCACTTCTTTATACTGATCTACCTTGCACCCTGGACAATTCTCATAGTATTTTTTCTTCAAGAGCCTCTCCTTAACATCCTCTCCTGCCATTCTCTCCCAACCAAATGCTCTCCTAAGTCTGCACTGCTTGTAAGAACCCTACACGCCGCGACAGAAAATTTAACAATGCAGACGTGCACAACCACACAGTGTAATATCCTGGAGGTGCACAGCTAACTATATAATCCAACTGAAAACTGCAGCTAAAAACAAGAAGATTGGAGTGAGATTTTGTTTTGCATAACCCATGCCACGTGTGTACTTACAGAGACAGCTAGCTAAATCAATTTAGATGCACCAGATGCTTAAATCATTGCATATGTAGGAGAAATCATACATTATACAGATTGGTGTGAGTCAAACAAGTCTTGTACTACATATTTAAGCATCTGCTTCTTTACGTTGGAACTGTGCATGGGACATTTTAAGGCAGTTCCATAATTTATTTTAAATTTTTTTTTTTTCTGTATAAAAATTAAACTATTATATTTTTATACAGAAAAAAAATTCAAAAAAAATTATTAAAATATACTTTTATAAGTCTTAAAATATAAGTCTTAAAATGCGTCCCCTGCTGCACGGAGGGAGTATATGCATGGGCAATCTAATAACAACAGGTGTTTAATTATTTAAGGGTTTGTCTAACATTAATTTATGAGTTGCGAGATTTTAATTGACGATAATTTTCGTGTTGTAGGAATAACGATCAAAATTTGTCACTTAAATTTTTTATCGTAATCATAGGCATATCACAGAAAAATCGATTATTTTTTTTTTGAGAAAAAAGAGAATAAATTCAATAATGAAAAGCCATACGGCATCTACAAACACAATCGAAATTGAACAAACGCATAAATATATCGCCTTTAAATCCTTCCATCTTGGAGAGGCAACCAAGCAATTCTTGAAGATGATAAGAATATGTACATGTACCTATGACCCAACTGTTTTGAGCAATCGATCGTAGATGCGACACCATAATAATCTTTATCACTAAATTGAAACCTACCTTTATGACTGAATCAAAACCTTGAAAAACCCGCAGATCTATAATCCCGGACAAGAAGAACAAAACACACCAAAATGAAATCAAACTCTCACAACAAAGAGAGACTAAACAAAACTCAAATAAATTGAGAACTTATTGAAGAAAAATAAAAGATAAATTAAGAAAAATTAAAAATAGGAAAGGATTGGGACTTTTCACCGAAATCGATTATTAAAAGCGAACTCATGAAACCACGCAAAATGACAAAATTGCATTAAACACTGCAAAAATTACTCAGCTACTCTCTTCAACTCGTCCTGCTACAATCATAAACCGATGACTTATATGATCTACTTCAAAATGCATTTTTAAGTTTTCAAATCAATTTAATCACAAAATAGTCATGACCTGGGCTTATCGAGGAAGTACAGTTGAACCTCGATTAATTAATAATCAATAAAATAATAACCTCGCTTGAATAATAATTTTTTCGAGTCCCAACATAATAGAGACAATGTATTTTTACTCCCGATAAAATAATAAACTTGTTAAAGTAATATTTTTCCCCATCCCGAGACTATTATTTTAAAATATTTAAATATATAAAGCTTTTAGATTGCTATTTATGGAAACAAGAAACTCCCATTAAACAAAGTTTTCTTTAATTTTTATAGTTATATTTGAAATTTGAATACTCCTACCGTAACATGTCTTCACGGGAACCGAAATGTTAAATTATTTATATAGGAACTGGAACGTTGGTATTACAATAATCACTCTAGTTTTAAGTATACGATGTTTTGGACTTTGTTTAGTATATGTATTTTAGAGTTTTTTGACCAGGCACTTACATTGTTATTTTTTAAATTATAATATTATGAAAAGAATTATTTACAGAAGAAATTTTAAAAAGTGACAATTTTAAGTACATGATCAAATAATTTTGATGTGTGTACAAATTCAAAATTTTGTAAAAAAAATGATCATATTTATAATTGAAAAACCAAATATACTAAACTCACGAAAATTACTATTTATTATTTATCATTAAACACATATTAAAAAAAAGACTAAGCAGAGTGCTAAAATATTACTCCATTCGTCCCAGTTTACATGTCTCATTTGACTTTTACACGTATTTTGATGTGTCGCATAGTTCCGTTTATCATTTTTAAAATATTTTTTTTAATAAAAATTTGAATCTTAAACTTTTATTCACAAAAAGAAAAATTAAAAAATAATAAATTGAGCTATGTGATCAATTGTATTTTGATATGCATTGATCGCATAGTTCCGTTTATCATTTTTAAAATATTTTTGAATAAAAATTTGAATCTTAAACTTTTATTCACAAAAAGAAAATTTAAAAAATAATAAAATGTGATCAATGCATCTTAAAATACGCGTAAAAATCAAAAGGAACATATAAATTGGGATGGAGGAAATACGAGCAAAGTTGTCCCCTGGCTAATAATTGAGCATTAGTTAATTTTCTTTGCTCTGAATACATTGTCGGAGACTAGTGACTCTTGTCTGGTAGACTTTGGGCAAGTGCAGCAGTGATCCAAAGATTCAAATTTGGGGCAGTTTATCCCAAATTCTTCTACAGCATCCAAATGGTTATCCAAATTTGGATATCCAAATTTGGATCACCACTATTCACTGATCCAAATCTTATTTAATATAAAATAATGATTTGGTTATTTGTTTATTTTAGTTTATTGATTTAAAATTAATTTTATGACTTTTTCAATTACTTAATTAATAATAATATGTAATTAACAATACTTAATTAATAATAGTTAATTACTTAATGTGTTTTTCTTTTATTAAGAATTCAA
>PHNY01259675.1:405-17745 GCA_003724115.2 Anethum foeniculum
TAAGAATTTTAAAGTTGCAAGTACAGGTCAATATAGACCCTTATAACATGGATCTAAACTGCTCTTTTTACGCATAACTGCCCTCAAGAAATTTGAAGAATGAATTATCAACATATCTCTGCATGGATTTTAATTCATATCTAACGACACGATTGATGCTCGTATTAACGATACCAACGCTTTTAGGTATTTTGATCGAATACTATCATTAATTACCTAATTTTTTAATCAATATATCATTATACTATTTGTATAATATGATTTAGGGTCTGTTTGGCTCCGCACTTATAAGTCACTTATGACTTATAAGCCCGTAACAACTTATCAATGAGTGTTTGTCGACCCAACTTATAAGTTGAATTTACAGCTTATAAGCTAATAAGTTGAAAGTTGGTATGCACTTTTTTTCAACTTATTTTGATTTTTTTCGTTTTTTTATTAATTTTGATTTTAAAATATAATTTTAAATGTTTTTCTAATTTAAATTTATAAATTAAGATAATTGTATTTAATAAATATTTGTTTTAATTAATTTAAGTAAAAAAAATTCTGACTTATAAGTAAATTTATCCAAACACTTGTACAACTTATAAGTATTTATTCACTTATCACTTATTTAACACTTATTCATTTTAAGTCATAAGTCGCTTGTTTTAAGATTTCCCAAACGGGCACTTAATCAATCCTTTTTTAGATGTTATAGGTTGCTTGACCTACATCAGTGTCATTGATGTTATTAGTGACGGGTGAAAAAAAATAGATCTTGGAATTGTGACAAATTAATAAGTTTTAAATTATAATAACTGTAATGTAGTCATATCGCGATTTTATAGTTTCTATAATTTTGAAATAATATTTTGTTTTATACAATTTATATGTTCAATGTAATACATATTATTTGGTATTTAAATTTAAGTAAATAATGGTTGTTATTTTATATAAAATATAGTCAAAACTCAAAAAACTATTATGTTATCATATTTAATAATAAAATAATATATAATAATTTTTTAAAAAATATTATTATAATACTACCGCGAAGCGCGGCTTATTTTCTAGTTTTTGATGAATCGAGATCAGATCCGTTCACACAGACTGTAATATCTCGAATTTTCAAAAGTTATTATAATTATTATATTATTTAAATATTTTATGTGATTTTTTTATATGCAACTAATAAAATTGTGAATATTTTATTTTTGTGTGTATTCTCGTCTTTAAATGGACCAATATATTAATTGATATGTGTTATATCGAGAAAGCATTGTAAAAATATTTATTTATTTTTATCAATTACAAAATTTTTATTAAAGGTCTATCATTTCATTGATGTTGACAAATTGAATTCGTTTTATAATTTTAAGGATCGTAAATATTTTATCTGTGTCAAATTTTTATCCAGTATTTTATTTGTGTTCACCTTAGTTTGGGTGTGTCAAGAAAATATTCAAAAACAGTATTTTTACGATTGCTTTATTACATAATAAATGAAGTTATACATGTTTCATTTCAATTAAATGCATTTTCATCACTACGTCTTATATGTGATATGTTATGTGGCATTCAGAGTGATTTGACATATTTTATATTTTCTTTTGTTGTTTATTTTAATTTAGGAAATGTTTCATTTTCAAATAATTATCGGACCGGTTCCTGCCGAGAAAGTCCATAATATCGATGTTTTTATTTTTATAAAATTAAGGGACTTTCAAATATTTTAAATTTTTACATTTCTGGAAAGTGAATAATTTTTGGGGAATTTTGGCATATATTTTATATTTATTTTTAAAAAATTAAAAATTATTTTATCAGTTATTATTTTTTGGGTGAATTATTTTTCATTAATAATATAATTAGGCCTTAATTTTAATTTTTAAGAAAGTATAAACTGATTTTAATTAAAAACATAAAATCAAAATCAGAAAAATCAGATTTTTCTCGGCAGAAAGAGGGAATAGGGTTCTTTAGTAGGCAGAAATTAATCATCAATTTGAAGATGTTACAGGCTATCACACACGCAGATACTCAAGTTGAAACTCGAATCAAGCTCTATCTCGAATCAAGCTCTATCAAAATCTGTTGTCAATTTCATCAGAGAATAACCCCTTTACGAAATCATTTTTCGTGTTTTTCGTCGAATCAGAGTTTCATTTAATTAGTGATTGTTAATTTCATTGGAATGACATTCTTATCGAACCAACATACAAAATTTCTAAATTTGATAAATAAAAAATACACTTTAGCCCGATAGGGCTCTCATAACCTTTTTGAAAAGCGGTTAAATTTTGTGTATTTTTTAAATTCGAGTTGATCCCGATGCCAAGTTCGATATAAGCTTAAATATATTGGTTCAAATTTAAAATTGAATAGAGTTATGAATTGTTGGTACACTTGATACTTATTCATTTATCTTATAATTGTTGACTTCTTTGATTTTTTACGGTTAATTTGATGAATGACTAAAATTTAACATTTTGGGTCTGTTTGGCGCTGCCTTTTAAGGCAGCTTATGACTTAATAAGTTGAATGTTGGTAACGACATATTTGGATTTTGTGCTTTTTTATTAACTTTAGTTTTAAAATATTTGTTTTTAAATGTTAATCTAATTTAAAATTTACGAATTAAGATAACTATATTTAAAATATTATTTATTTTAGTTCATTTAAGTAAACAAATATGATTTATAAGTAAAATTATCTAAACACTTATATAACTTATAAGTATCCATTTACTCAATACTTATAAGTCACTTATTATTTTAATTCATAAGTTACTTATTTTAAGATTCTCAAACTGGTATTTTATTTTCTTAAAATTAAATTACATATACATTCTAACAAAATAATTAATATTGAATAAACATGTATTAAAAAATTTATTTATTTTCTTATAATTGTATACATGATTATTATATATAATATCATAGATTTTAATGTTACGGTTACTTAATAAATATTATATTAAACTCCAAATATAAAATATAGATCCTAAACAAACAAGTTCAACATAAAATAAAAGGTGGAAATGTTCTTGCAAGAATCATAAAATACAAAATATTCAACATTAAAATATTAAATACTTGATCTTTCTTGCTCAATTTAAAATATAATATATTATAAAAATTATATTTTTTAAAAATTTATTTATTTCGTGTACTTTCGTTTCATGTTGTGTACCTATGTCGTAAAACCAAATCCGACATTAATTATATTCGTGTTTTCTCATGTTTATGTATTTTCGTATTTGTATACCGAATTTTCGCACTCAAACATTAATTATCTGTTCATGTTTCGTTCCTTATTCATAATATTAATCAATATTATTATTTAGATTATAACTTTAAATTGTTTAGAAATATACATTATAGGAAATAAATAAATAAATATGAAAAGAAAAATATATTTCAAGATTGTTATTACATGAATTGCAATAAAGAAAATAACGCAACTGACAAAGTGACACAATGGTATTAAAGTGTAAAAGTTGAGAAAAAAATGTTAAAAATAACAATTTTAAAATGGATAGAAATTTTGACAATTAGGATACCCAGTTAACAAATGGGTATTTCATTCGTATAAGATATCCCATTAATAAATGGGTATTGTAAAAAAGTACTATTTATACCCATTTACAAATGGATATCTCAAAAAAGAAATTGGGGTACCCCATTCACAAATGTGTATCTTGTATAAAATGATATATCAAACGGGTATTTCGTCGAATATAAACAACCGCCCACTTTCAAAATAGGTATTTTTATTAATCTTTCTAATAATGTGGGTAAAATTTGCCAAAGCCCATTAATTGATGGGTGAACTTAGGTTCAATTCTCATTTGTAATAACAAATTTTTTAAAAGACATAATAAATATTTTGTCATTTCACATGAATAAAGTGTCTCGCTAATTTTATAAGAGATGTATTTTTAAAATAACCTTTTCATTTTTTAAAAGGAAAAATACATGAGCTTTTTTCAAAAATACGAATTTTTAAATTTCTTTTTGCAAAAATTCATTTTTTTGAAGATTTTATTTGAAAAAATATGATTTTTCAAAATTTCTTTTTACAAAAATACAGTATTACAAACCAATGCAACCTCGAATGCAACAAAAAAAAATTTTCATTTATTTTTAAGAAAATGTAAATGAAGTTGCACATCTGGTTAATTTTGATTGCATACTATATTTTTACAAATATTTTCAAAAAAATTGTAAAATCGTAAAAAAAACTTTTTTTAAAAATAATATTTCTAATAATTTCTCAAAAAATAGCAAACTAAAACTAAAACATGTTATTAGATCTTACAATTGACATATTAGGTACGCAATTTTATTGGGAGAGCTGATATGTGCACACCCTTTTTGTTACTGTTAACACCAAAATACACCTGTTTGCATATTTAATTTCAGCTTATTTTAATGTTGAAATATGATATTTTGGTCCAATTTTATCGATAAGGGTATGCACAGATCAGCTTCCTTTATTGATATTAATGGTTGTACATGAGTTACTCCTATGTATATAAGTGTAAATCGTATGTTTTATTTTACATCTTTTTTCTTTTTTCTTCAATCCCCTGTCTTCGACAAGATGCATCTATTACATTTATCTTCCAATTGTGGCCAGGACAACAATATTTTTTTAAAAAAAAAAAAAAGGAAAAGGAAAAGGTTTGATACATTTCTGGGGGAAAAGGTCAAAAAAGGGTTGGGAGCTTTTAATCGGATGACCTAACATTCTAGAGGTTTACAAAATTTTCTCTCACGGTGCCAGTCATATTATGCAGTTCTAAAGAGGGAATTTACTTCAATCACATTAAAACAAATTTACACAATTCTATTTGGACTTTTTTAAAATCAAACAGACAGTCCTCTAACTTTTCATCATCACTTTCCTCCAACTGGCTGACCCTTTGTCAAAAGACATAAATCTTGGAAGACTCAGCAGGCTATTCACCCTTGTAACACCTTCAAGCGCCGACCATTCCTCCTCTTCTGCCGTTGAAATGCACTCGGCTAGACTCCTCTGAGACTGTCCCACCCTTTTCCCAGGATGCTTTTCTTCCGCTGTTTCTATTACGGGTACAATCTCATCAGAGCTTCTTACGGTACCAGAATGCTCAAGCATGATAGAACGCGAAGGTGAAATAGTGCCATTATCTGTGGTCTTATTATCATTTACTATTACAGGTACCACTTCTTTTGGAGTATTTGTCACATTGTTCTGTGTTTGAGCCCCATCAGGTGTACATACATGATCCAGATACAGGCAGACAACAGCACAGTCGTCATTTTTTGATGTAGGATATTTGAGCCTCCATGCTCTTGTAGCACAATCTATAAGGGCTCTGGCAGCTGTTGCGCGACCAGGGGCCGAGGCTACAATATCCACAGCTTCTTTGTTAGAAATGACATCCCAAACCTGTGCCAAAAACAGTAGAATGGTATTAAATTAAGATGCACACTAAACTGGCAGGCCAACTTTCTCCACCTCATTTATCCAACGTATAATACAATAAAAGTACAACTAAGAAACTGAAATACGTTGCAGCAAAGAGAAGATGGAAACCCAAAGAAGGAAGTTACAGATTTACGTATGAGTCTCGCAGAAAAACGAAAACAGTGTAAAAGTCACTTGAAATTAATTATGATACACATATGTAAAAAGGAACAATACCCCATCAGTTGCAAGAATAACGAACTCGTCTCTGTCAGTAATTCGATGATAATAAACATCTGGCATTGAAATTAAACCAAAGTCCTTCAAACAGAAATCTCCAAAAGCTCTAGCCATCGCCAAACCAGGTGTGTCACTATTAGGTAACCATACACGTGGGACGTCCGGTTCATCCTGCAGTGCAAAAACCCTTCCTTTGCATTGTGTTATCCTAGCAGCTTCTCCTGAAATTAGAAGGGAAATTTTGCAACACTTATTTTTCTTTCGCAAATTCCGATGCTTTGGAGAATTGGTTAGCTGTATACCATCGTACTCTCCAGTTTTAAATTTTTATTACTAGTTTTCATCATTAGGTGACCTACTTCCTGTGTGCTGCCAATCATGATCCAGCTATGTAATTGTATATTTTTACTTTGAAATAAGGGAAGCTTACTTGGAAGGTTGGGTTTTAAGTCAACTGTCAACTGTACAGCAGTCAGCAAGTTATCCTCGTCCTTCGTTGCAAGCACAGCTCTTGAATCACCAACATTTCCAATTACAAGATCCAGACCCTATAGAGCCATGTTCAATTGTTCATAGTTGGTAATGCCATTCAAGATTAGTGTAAATTATTTGTCTACAAGTCCAATTTCGTTCCACATAGACAAATCAATAAAATTTTCATTAAAC
Organism: Anethum foeniculum; assembly: GCA_003724115.2. NCBI lineage: Eukaryota > Viridiplantae > Streptophyta > Magnoliopsida > Apiales > Apiaceae > Anethum > Anethum foeniculum. Next base: position 6,751 of record PHNY01259675.1, read on the forward strand.
TCAATCTGCTAGTATCAGCACCTTTACTGTTCCTTGTGCCAGTCACATGAAGCAAGCTATGCAAGTTCAAAATATAAAACAAAATCTAGATCCAATAAATATAAAATGGCTCTGAAGATTACCATACTATATTTCAATATAAAGTGGCACCCATAACGATGTAGAAGACCGAACTGCTTAATTATAAAGTAACAGATACACACACCAAGGCTTTCATGTTAAGAATTCTTCTATCGGAAAGTCTTGTCCTAGCGGATAGTCCTTCGTAAAAGGAGTCAGGGGTTCAGGCCTCAATGTAGGCACACTTACGTATTTACTCTCGGTAACTGACCATTAACCAAAGAAAGAAGAATTCTATTTACAAGCTTATTGCTAACAAACTGCAGGCGAACACAGATTACCACGACATCTATGTACTGTAAATTTTAGAAAACAAGATAAAGCCTCGTTTAAATCATCAGCCATTCGAGAAAGTCAACTTGTTTCAAGTGAATTTTCTATAAAAAAAATTATGCCTACATCATTAATTGAAAGTTTTAAAATATCAACTCTTCACAATTACATCCTTTACGTATACCAATCAGGCTCTGACCCCCGACCTGCAAGTCCTAGCAATATATTGCTAATTACCGGCCCTTAACGGTATCTGGCAAGACAATATTCATCTGATGTCACCTTCTTAGGCAACCTGAAATCCTTCAACCTCCTGCACTACTTCAACAACCCCAAGTCCTCAACCCAGATAAACCGTGACCTAACTTTGACCCTGTACAGAATCATCTTTAAAATCTGCTAGAAGTCACCCTCTTCTAAGGTCACTCTTCTTTTCCGTACTAAGATGCGATAACCATTTATTCAAGTCTTGACAGACATTGGAAAATAAATTTAAAAAATGATATTTGAGTCTTAAATTGATCATACCAGTATATTACTCTTATCAATAATGATTCAGCTCAAAGGGTAGACTGTAGAGGATAAGCAATTGACTCTGTGCAGAATAATTTTCAAACATTAATTTTATCCCCCAAAAGTTAAGCTTACTCCACTCTGTTATTCCCAATGCACTGTAATAGGTTATTCCATTAATATTATGATAATGCTTTAAAATTATCATCCTTAATAAGTGTGCCAACAAATGGTTTGAAACAGAGGGAGTAATACATATGATAGTTTCAGGGAGTATAACATCCAACAACTTACCATAAGGCACATATTAGATACTTCAGACAAAACCACCAAGGCTTATAGTCCTAATCAAAGAAGTACTGTATTATTTTATGCATATGTCCTGCCAAGAAGAAACAATACGAACTCTTTTAAAGGTGTCCCATATCTACCTTCAGGCTTAATCCGTGCCCTTTTTAAGTTCTCTGTTGTAAATTTAGGCAAAGACATCAATTTCTTTTTATATATTTCCTTACAACCATCATCTACAACAGAAGGCACCCAAATTCAACAAGGTTGGTCCTCAGACTAGCTTTGACTTGTGGTCTATGGTGACTTTATAACAGAAAATATCTATGGTGATTTGTAATCCTTTTTCTAACAGTTGTTTATAATTTCTTTTTCGAAATTCATCCTCCTTGTCATGAAGGATATTTGCATGTTTCTTTATTTATAAAGAATATCTAAAGAAAACAGTAATAGGACGGAAGGGTTATATTAACTAATCTTTTCTTTTTTCAAGAAGTTCTTTATATTTTCTATAAACAACTGCCTTATATTTATGCAGTTCTTTTCATTTCTTTAAGGTAGTTCTACAAATTTTGAATGTTTGTTTTCTAGAAAGTATATCAGAAAGGGAATCATAACATAGAGTGATATTGAGTAATCTTTTGTTAAGCAGTTATTTACTTATTTATATATTCAAACTTTATCGCTTTTCATGTTGGATATTAGCAGGTCTGTTCATCTAGAAGGTATATATGGAGAGAACCATAAATTGAAGTCGGGAAGAAACTACAGTTGCAAAGAGCATGCCCCAATTTACTAGTCATGTATCCAGACATGTATGACATTATTATTAGTAATATTATGGTAACTTCATTAGAATGTTGCAGAAGAGTTACCCGCTGTACCAAGGCAACAGTCGTCGATCCACTACAGAAACAATCAATAGCTGGATGCAGCTTTAGTTCCTTATCCATCAACTTAAAAGCTTTCAACATTGACTGCCTGAGTGGCCAATACATTTCTGGGAGCTTTGCATTTTCTTCAACTTCCAATGGCTCACACCAACCATCATCAATGTTTTCGTCTGCATCTGTGCTTCCAGCATTTCCATTCTCAGCAACACAATTACCACTTTCATTTTTATCTTCACCAACACAACTTTGATCATTGCTCAAATTATCATTCCACTGAGAACTGAGCAGCACAGGAAGATTATCACGAACTTTCCTTGCAACCATATGACCGTAAGGACCGTGACCGTCAAATACTCCACAGAAGACTGCATCGCTTTTTGAACTGAAATTCTATTGAGAAACAATGAAACCAAATCATAATTAACTGGATCAATATATAGAAGAATCAAATAAATGATCGTGTAATAGTATTTTTATTAATATAGAAAGTAAAAAAGAACTCAATACTTAACTCACATTAACTCAAGTGCATAATATCGGAAAGTAATCGCCTTATTTTCCTATTCAAATTTGATAGAATTTCATTTGACTTGAACAATACCTATATGAACATTATAAAAGTAAAAATTCTGCACACAACATCTATTAAATCTATTACTATCTCTGAATATCAAACAATGACATCATAATTGAATTTGTATACGAAACACTTCAACTTTCAAAATGAATGAACTCATGTATGATTGTCCATACTATAACATTCTGATTGCCTACAAATTCTTGTACCAATACATTGAATCAGCAAAACCGCCATACTTACACTCTCACATGTATCTAAAAACAAGTAGAAAGCATAAAACACCCATTAAAACAATTAGTTCCAGTTCCAAAACTTCATATATGTACATAAACATAGGTCATGGAAACTTAAGTTGACCAAAACAGACATGAGCAAAAGCAAAGGAGAGGGGGGCTCACCTCCCAAACGATCATAGCATCTTGATTAGTTCCTTTTTTACCCTGCTGAGTATACAAACAAGCTTTATTACAAGCACCATTCCCAATGAGCCTGCCAAGAGCTAAATGAAGCACACGCTCATCCACGCCGCCAAACTTGTTGAGTTTCAAATCAGGACTAGAGATCTTGTTGGTTTTATCATTTGTGGAACAACAAGAACCCATTGGATTTAATAAATAAATGTAATTAGGCCTTAAATACACTTGGGTTATTCAAATAAATTTAGCAGCTGCTACTGCTATTACATGGTTGTGGTTCATTATTTAAATGGATCATTCAAAAAAAAAGGGTGGACAATTAAAATTCACCGCACAAGGAGGGGACGGAGAGAACGAGAAGAGAGAGAAAAACAGACAGCAAGATTCAGGATGATGATGATGATGATGCCAAGTAGGTATGAAATTTATTACACCAAACAAATGATAATAATACTACTACTAGTAATAATATTAGTAATAAGTATTAATTAAACAAATAACTATTTTCCGAATTTAATTAGTAGTAGAAAAAATGGTGACTTGTCAGGGTTAGCGAAAGGAAGTGTGAGATGTGTACGTGCGGAAGGTTTGGATGTATTATGATGGTTTATGATGATGGCTAGGGATGGATGGGGTTGCTTTTCCGATGTTTAACTTAAACTGAATTACTTGGTTTATGATGATGTTCTCGTACAAGTAGCTCAGCTTTTATTGTGTGTGTGTGTTTTGTGCTTGCTTTTCAGTTGTTATGTTGGGGTGAGTATGTTAATCCAGCTCACCACCCAACAATAACAACGCTTTTGAGTTGTGTCCTGCTGATTTTACGATTACAACATTGTTTTAGTTTGTCTAAAATATATGTTTGACTAAGTTTTAGTAACGTTTGTAAAATCTTAATCTAAGTAAGCTAATCTAAGTAAGCTGTGACTTAAAATGAATAAATGAATAAGGGACATGATAAGTAGATGAATACTTTTAAGTTATATAAATGTTTAGATAATTTTATTTATAAAACTGAATTTTTTTATTTAAATAAGCTAAAATAAATAATTTTTTAAATATAATTATCTTAATGCATGAAAGTAGATTAACATTTAAAATATATATTTTAAAAACTAAAATTAATAAAAAAATAAAAAACTAAAATAAGTCGAGAAAAAATACGTTGTTACAAACATTCAACTTATCAGCTTATAAGTTGTAAATTCAACTCATAAATTAGGTCAATAAACACTCATCAATAAGTTGATGCGGGCTCATAAGTCATAAGCTGACTTATAAACCCTACCCAAACGGGCCCTTAATCTAAACCAGGATCCAAATATTTGTACAATAAAACTGCATTCAAGTGTGATTAAGTAGTTCAAGTGACTTAGATTTTTACGGGAGATTTATTAAAACATATATGTAAATTTAATTTTTAATTTTTAAAAAATAGATTTAATCATTAAAGAAAAGTTTTTTTTTTTACGAACAAGCAAGAAATTTATTAGAACATAGGAACTCAGCCGGAACAAATCTCCGAACTGTCAACTACAATCTGATTGTGAAACAAAGAACATGCTAAACTAATAGCCGTTTTGTTTTTAGACTACTTAACAAATTGAATATTAAAATTATTTGATATAAAAAGTATTATAATGACATCTCGAGCAATCAAACCTACACCAGTTATGAAACTAGTAACATCATAATTGACCTTCACATAAGTGTCATCTGTAGATCACTGTTCAAAATTATCAGTTACATCAACTAATATTTGAGTAACAAATATCCCCAAAATATGAACAAATTTTTTTGTTAAAGGTGAGCTTTTGCGATATCCACAATTGTCCTAGATTCGATGTGAGTCATGTAAATCTCCCAAAATATCATATAAATCCTTTCCAGAAAAACTACCGAAACCAGCATCCCTGAAAGAAGCAATATCACAATTGACCTTATCACATAAAAACCATTGTTAGCCCAGTGTTTAGAAAGATGAACAATTTTTAGTTGTGAAATGTGAGTTTTTGCAATAATCACCACCATTCCAGATTCGAGACGACATTTCCAGATCCCAAAAACATCAATAAGATCCTTTTCAACATATCCAAATAAACTCAAACATGACCAAACAAAAACATAATAAAACACTCCAAAAGAAGAGACAAAACAACCACCCCACAAGGAGAGACATACAAACACCCAAAAAATTAGGTTTTTATTAAAAAAAGATCAACTAATATAAAAAAAATAAGTTAAAATAAAAAAAAAGATGTTGTGCGGATGAAGTGAGGGATGAAGACGGAGATGGAGAAAAGTTAATATAAAGGATTGATGTATATATTAGATATACTTATCTTGCAAGACTCAAAAGGAACGGGAAGGAACGGGAGGATGTGTTTATTATCCTTGTTTCCCATTCCTAACTGAGTTGGTGTGTTGTAAAAATTATCGATTTACTCGATTAAATTTTTATTAATCTTCTAAAAGGTACTCGACTGATTCGGTTTTTGAATTCTGCTTGATATTGTTTTAAAATTTTCTTATCAGAATATATATAATAATTTATTTGAATTAAAATATTATATTTATTTAAATATGAATAATTATGAAATTTATGAATAAATATATATTTTATAATAAATAACTAACGTTATCATAAAAATATATCAAATAATATTTTAATATTAAAATAAATCCAATTTATTCTCCGATTAATTTATGTGCTGTGCAATTGTGCGTGCGGACCGGCCACCTCGTAGTATAGGTTAAGCGGGTTGGACCCTGAAATGCCACAAAATATGAAATTAGGTCGGTGAAAATTAGGGGTATAATTGAGTCGAGCCGAATCGAACACTGTCAGACATAGCTCTAACTTGATTAAAAAAATTTGTGGTCGAGTTCGAGACAATCTTTAATTTTAAGTTCGAAGCTTGGCTTGTAAAAAGTTCGATAAGCTCGAGTTCGGCTTGAAAACTCAAACTGATTTTACTAAATATAAACAAAAACTCGAAAAATGATTGGTTCGTCTAGAGTTTGGTTCGATTAAATATATAATATATAAAAATAATATTAAAGATTTATATAAAAACATATTTACAATAAAAAAATTTAAAAATAATGGAGACTCGATAAGGCTCGCGAATCTTACGAGCCGAGTAATTTGAAGCTTGAGCTCGGCTCAGTAATGAATTCGAAAAGCTCGAGTTCGAGCTCAGCTCGATTAATACCGAACCTAATTTGAATATTTAACTTGTCGAGTTCGAGTAGTTCACTCATTTGACTTATTTACATCCCAGTGGAATAAATTTTACAGTGTAGCTGATATATTATTGACTTTACTTTGCAACTTAAATGCAAAAAATATGTTTTAAGTATCCGTCAGGGTTATTCTAAAAAAAGAGACTATCTGTGACTGTCAGGTAACTTGAAAAACTTAAAGTTTAAAATCAAAATAAGGAAAATAATTGATGCATGACTTGAACAAACACATGGAATAGTGGAATGTCAAAATTGCCGCCCTAGCATTTCACTGACGTCGAATTTCGCATTACAAAGAAGAACAACATACCATAGTAATAAAATGATACAAAGAAAACTTAAAAATAAATATACATATACAACCAAATATTTCTATTGTTTTGAAAAAATTATTATGTACCAGTTAGAGGTTGTTTGTTACTAATTCTGTCAATTTCAATTCTTATCATTTTCTATTTTGGGATGTCTCATTCAATTTTTTACATTTTTAAAACTTTCCCAAAATAGTACTAAAATTTTAATAATTTAAAAAATTTGATGGACCCACTTCTTCCCACTAATTTTCACTATTTTTCTAATCAATTACGTACTTAAATATTAATAGGTCCCACCACTTTACACACTTTTATTACATTTTCTAATAGATTACTCTTATTTCTTGATCTCCTTATCCAATTCAAATGATAAGAATTCCCTTGAAGGGAGGGAGTAATAATTTTGGCAAAGAGATGTATGCCAGTGTTAGCATCCGAGGCTGTAAAAGCAGCCATGCAGGGATGAGCAAGAAAATGGAATCAAATGCGAATGGCCGTGGACCTCTTCGCAATATCTGATTGCCTTAAATTAATATTGGAGCATCTCTTCTCTTCTCTTCTCTTCATAATAATACGGAGTACTACATTATTGACTTTATTGTATATTTATGTATATGCCTGTGACATATGCCAAGAAAATTGCTGGAATCCAATGTGAACAATGTATAATTAATTGTTTACATATTACATACACGTAACTCTTTCTGCTTCCAATCAACTTCTATTAATCCGTAGATTCTGTACTTTTACTACTTACAATTATGTTATACTACCCAACTTGTGTGGCCTCTTTGACCCAACTACTGTATTAATTCAACACAACACGAACCGGTATATTTGCGTCAACAACAAACAATCAAATATCCTCAATGAGGGGTGGATCTCCGGCTAATTGACTCCGATCGGTCTTTGAACAAGGCAAGGCGATTATGACTAATGTCATAGGGCGATTATGACTAATGTCGTGTATCCTAATATCTTAACTAATCAAAAATCAGAAATTATTTTGGAACTAATCAGAATTCAGGATTTAAATTCTGACCAACCATAATAAGATTAAAATTTTCCTTATCATTTTTTATAATAATTAAGTTAATCACATCATTAAGTTAACCAATCACGTATTTTTTCATTCAATTTTAACCAAAAGGAGACCATGCTTAAAAAATAGACCAATCAGATTACAAATTTCCTATTTCCATATATATTTTTCCTTACCTATAATATCTAAGTAACTAGATATGTAGTTAACCAATCAGAAAATTTTTAGACTAATAAAAGAGAACTCCTAAATTCTAAACTAATCATATTTTTTTTTTTAAATTTCCTTACTTATCATTTCCATCCAATTATACTAACCATAATTAGTTAATAATTCTAATTTAAATATAATCATTATTAAATTTAACGTATTCATATATTATTACATATTTTTATAGAGAAAAAATATAACAAAGTAACCTTACCTAGACGATTAATCAGGTTTACAAAATCGTAATTTTAATTTTCATCACTCAGGCAACCAGGACCCGAATGTCCGACTAAGGCTAGCTTTATAAGAGGGTTGATAAATTCTATGTATTATATAATAGCCCAACATGGGGTAATACGAGACACTATTATATATATAAAAGCCCAATATGGGGTAATATAAGACATTTTATTATCCTTTAATTCATGAGACATTTTATTCCACCTAAATAATTTGAGACATTTTATTCCACCTAAGTGATAAGACATTTTATTCAACTTGATTTTTTGAAAAAAATATATGAGACATTTTATTCCACCTAAATGATATGAGACATTTTATTCCACCTAAATGATGAGACATTTTATTCAACTTGATTTTTTGAAAAAAAATTGTATCCTTTAATTCATGAGACATTTTATTCCACCTAAATGATATGAGACATTTTATTCCACCTAAGTGATAATACATTTTATTCAACTTGATTTTTTGGAAAAAAATATATGAGACATTTTATTATCCTTTAATTCATGAGACATTTTATTCAACTTGATTTTTTGAAAAAAATTGCTTCAAGTGGGAATCGAACCCATGTCTCACCCTTACTTTACTATACATTATACCACTAAGCCACTCATAATCATGTGTTATTAATTATAAACATATTATGTGTGCTTGTGTGTTCTTGAAATAATAAATATTTCGTATTTTAATTATTGAGACTTATTAATAAATTTTCAACCATCTTTTCTTTTGACATTATTTGAGAGTGAATTTATCTATCTAATCTATCTATTTATAAGACATTTTATTAACCTTTAAAGACATTTTATTCCACCACCTATATGATGAGACATTTTATTAACTTGATTCTTTGAAAAAACTAGAACAATAAGCCGCGCTTCACGACGGCACTATAGTAATATTTTTAAAAAATTATTAAATATTGATTATTATTATTAAATATGATAATACAACATCTTTTTGATTATATTCGATAAAAAATAATAAATACTAATTACTTAAATTAATTACCATATAATGTGTTTTACAATTAAATAGACTGAATAATAAAACAGACCTCTAAAATTAACCGATCAATAACATCCTTAATTCTACACGGATAAAAGGCTGCATTCGAATCATAAAATCAATCAAGCATTCTAAAATCATAAAAATCAATCAAACAATAACACGTATAGTTAAAGGAAAACCAAGAATCAAGTCAAGACGTAATTCCAGGTGATGTGTTTAGAACTGTGTCTGACGTACTTTCTATAGATGTCGGGAGACCTGGTTGACATGTCTCTGTGCCTGATTGAGCTTTCAAATACCTAAAAAATAGAATTACATGACTTGGCGTCTACTAATCTAAAGATAGAATTCGATTCTGACTTATTTTATCCGCTATAATTTTATAAAAGATAGGGATTTGTTTCCCTATAGAATTATATGACTTGGCGCCTACTAATCTAAGAGATAGATTACGATTCTGACTTATCTTATCAGCTATAATTTAGGTAATTATAATTTTAATATTTTTAATTTATAAATAATATAATATTAATATTAATATTATATTTATAATTAATATTATTTATTAATTATATTTTAAAATGAATATTAAAAGTATATATGTTTATTTTTAGGAAAATAAACAGGCTTATAACGTAAATGAGATTCTTTTTAAGAAAATATCAAGAAGGATTAGTCTTTTATATTTTGACTTGAACAAAAATTTAGGTAATAGTTATTTTAAAATTTGATAAAAGGGAAGTTTCACAAATATTGTTCGTAAGGTCACAGCCCGTTTAATTTGCAACTTTTGTCAATTTTCCCTTCCAATTTTTTTTTTCAATTTCTTTTAGTAATTATAATTGGATAGGGACCCTTCATCCTTATCCGTTTTCAAATTTTAAAGTACCATAATTGTCGCTCCCCTACCTCTAGTAATCTATGTGTCACATTTCAGTTTTTCTAATCCAATTCCTTTTTATTTTCTCGAAAACTCATCCCTTAGCATCCAGCATGTAATTTAACTTTAGTTATTTTTAAAAAAAAAAGAAATCTATCTTAATTTTAAGTATTCTCGTTACTTAATGTAATTTTCAAACTATTAAGTATATTTATTAAGTATATTGATTTCGATAACCTTTTAAGTAACTTATAATGATATTAATATTTATTAGTTTTTTTTATATTTAGCAGAATGACTATGCGTTGGCTTGTTATTTATATTTAATTTATAATAGTTAAATAATAATATTTTACGTAGCTGTTAGCAACTCTTTTTTAAAATGTTAACAATACTATATGTTGGTTTGCTTTTTATATTTCAAGAGAAATTCTAGTAAAATATATTTTGATTGAAGAGAAATTCTAGGAAAATATATATTTTTTAAAATTTTTAAAAGATAGAATTCGATTCTAACTTATCTTTTCTGCTATAATTTTATAAAAGATTGAGATTTGCTTCCTAGTAGAATTATATGACTTGGCGTCTACTAATCTAAGAGATAGAATCTGATTCTGACTTATCTTATCGGTTATAATTTAGGTAATTGTAGTTATTAGTATTTTTTAATTCCAAAAATTAAGAAAATTCAAAAAATTGACTGGACGATATGAGAGGCGACACCTAAATGCCCCTGTCTTCTCCTTTATATAAGTATATTGATTGATTGTTTTTTGTGGGTATCGAACACAGGTCTCACCCTTACTTTGCAATACATCATACCACTAAGCCACTTAGCACTATGCGTTGTTAATTATAAACATATTATGTGTGCTTGGGTGTCGTTGAAATAATAAATGTTTGGTATTTTAATTATTGAGACTTATTAATAATTTTTTGACCATCTTTACTTTTGACATTAGTACT
>PHNY01259736.1:6064-17983 GCA_003724115.2 Anethum foeniculum
CAAATTTTGGTAATGTTTTGTTCTTTTAAAATAAAATTACTAATACCTATATGTCTTTCTGTAGACTGTGGAACTTACAAATGAAGCTGTTGAATTTCTCAAAGAGGCCTTTTCAACATTCGACATCGATGGTGTAAGTTCTTGTTTCTCTGCTAATTGTCAGCACTTACGATTTATGCCTGCTTATCTCTGTGAAGCGTGAACTTTCATTAAGCTGCTAGATCTTAATATAATTATAAATAGTTTAGACCTAGGTATTAGCACTGACCATAAATCTATTATGAACTCTGTTTTTTTAATATTGAGTGTTAAAGTTTGTCCAACTGGAGTGATAAAGGAAGTGAAAGCATTCATGATTCTTAAGGATGCAATTGGCTTGATATGTTTCTCTGGCTCTTGGTTTAAATCGTGTTAAATTTGAGTTTAATATTTGTGTGGAAAAATTGGACAGAGCAGATAGTATTCCAGTTTTTAAAACTTCCCAGCATCACTTTTTTCCCAAGTTTGAGTAACATAGTTTCCTTGCAACAAGCTTACTGGTAATACTATACATATCTTGATTTGATTTCTTTAAGAATATTCGGACATAAAATAATACACACAAACCATAATTTTGATAGAGTCAGTTGTTACTATAATATGTCTGAATATGTATAGCATAAGCAGCATTTTCTCAGACCAGCAACCACAGTTTCTTGTGAAAGAATCTAGAACTTTTCAGATGATCTTGCCTCGTGGGACCTTAAAAAACGTTGCTTTAAATTATTTCGTTACTTAAAGTAAAAGCAATTTCACGTGATACAAGTTAATGTCTGTTTAGATAGTGCAATTAATTATGTGTAACTTCAAAGTTATCATAAAAAATATGACAAACTGTACTCACAAGCAGGAGGTAGTACTGATTTATCAAGTCAAACTGCATACTTGGATAAAAAATTCTCTCTCCATACTACTTGTTGAAATTTAATGTGCAGTCTGTTTAAGTAAAAAAATGTCAATCAAACAGTCCAGTTTAGTTGTCGGGACATGCAAAGGAAAAAAAGCAGGCCTGATGGATTTTATCACTGGCAAATCGGGTCCTTTAGGAAACTAAAATTCTCATTATTTAATCAAGGAGATTTTAATAGTTCCATTGTCTGGATTTTTGTCAGGATGGATCCCTTCGAACAGGTGAAGTAGAAGATCTTTTTTCTACTGCTCCTGAAAGGTAATATGTCATGCCTACGTGGTAGTAGTTCCTTATCCTTATGAACATAATTTTGAATAGATTGCTTTCATGTTTGCAAAACTTGTGCTTGTCTGGAAGAAAATTTGAAGTTCTGTCTCTGTAGTTTTTTTTAAAAGTGCTGCCCCTCGAGACCTTATAGTGAGAGAGTTTTGTGGTTCAGCAAATTGTATATTGTGGGTATACTAGAACAAAGAGCTAGCTGTTATGATAATGGAAGAAATTTTTTTGGGCTATTTAATATGAATTAGTAGCTTTTGATATCAAATTATGGGAGTAGAAGATCTCAGATGAAATTGTGCTGGGTCTGTTGACTATAAATATTAGCCATATCTCAAATTTGGTGGATGCCACTTCCTTACAAAAGTTTCCTCGATTTGGAAGATGCATATATTCTGCATATGCCACTGTCAATAGCTGGCTCAGTGCTGCTAAACGTTTTCATGAGCGAAAGAGAAACTGATCTTGAAGATATTGACTTGTCTACTTGTCGAGTTGTAAGATACTTGAGGCCAATTTAATCAAAAGGAAAAGCATACGCTTTCTGTGTGCTGATAGTAGATACTAGTAATATATCTTGCATGACGTCCAGAGTTAGGTCTCCGTTACCAAAGCCGTTGAATATCTGATGGATAATTGATGTCTGGTTACTTGAGTTATGATCGTATTAGTAGTCACAATTTTGATTTGTAGCTACTACACTGACACTGAAGATATTTGTCAATTTCAGAATGTAAATTGTGATTTTTAAAGAGTTATTATTAGTTACTCGTGTAGTTTGTGGTTATTTACAAATCTCAACAAGTCAGTAACATTGCCCAAAATACGAACATTATTGAAAATAATATTTACGAAACCTTGGCCTGACAGTCTATAATGATGTGGCAGAACCGCAGAAGAGACTTGTGATAATATATGTCTTGTATTTTTGTTGCATCTCTCATGTACATTAACAATGCTTACTGACATAGTGTCCTTGATGACCTCTTGAACTTACAGTCCCTGGAGTGAAGCTCCCTACGAAGATGCTGCAGAGAGAACTGCCCTAGGAGGGCTTTCACTTGATGGGTTTTTGTCTGAGGTATGGTGGCTATCAAAATGTTATTGGGTTATATTTCTGTATCCTGAGGCGTCAATTCTCAATCTTAGTCTCGTCTAGTCAATTTCTATTTGCTCATATTTTGCTGAAGTGCATTTGAATAGGATTGTCAAAATTCTAAGTCAACTTCAGAAAAACTATTATTACCCTTACCGCATATAACTTTAAATGTTGTTTTGTCATTTTTGTCATTTATTTTATAATTCTAAGTTATATTTATCACTTTAGCCTTTAGGTATCCTAACAGAAAATAACTTTTCCTTGTACTTCAAGGTTCAAGGAACAAATAAATCCTCAGCAACCAATTTTAGTTTTACAAAATTTCAAAAGAATAAATCTTTGTTTTAACGAGGGTATGATGAAAACATGAGTTAGTTCTCAAAAATTTTCAATTAACTGAATTGGACATTAGCACAAGACGGTAAGAATATTTTTGAATCTTGACTATTCCTGCATATAAATATAGGACTGTTTCTGTCGAGTTTCATTCCACTCGCATGCCAGCATAGCCTATCAGATGGATACAAGAAAATTGCACGGGAAATTTTATGCGTGTATATGCACACACGTTTTAAGGAAAGTGAAACCATGTTGGTCTATCATGCTTTCGTATGAAATATGTATAAATTCTTTCGGTTATAACTATTGCAAGGTCTCACAAATATATTTTGGTGTGTAGTGGGCCCTAATGACAGCACGAGACCCAATGTATAGTGTTGAGAACCTGATATATATTGGCTATGCTGGTGATCCTTCTTCTGCCATTCGTATCACTCGAAGAAGACACATAGATCGCAAAAAGAAACAAACAGATAAAAATGTCTTTCAGTGCTTTGTGTTTGGTCCAAAAGAGGCCGGAAAGTCTGCACTATTAAATTCTTTTATTGGACGGTAATTTTTGTAATCCTTATAAAGTATATGTTAAAAATATATTTTGCAATGTGAAATCTTTTAATGGCAAGTAGATCCCATGTGATACGCTAATGTCACTTAACTTCACGACACCTATTGTTCCCAATTTTTTATTGCAGGCCATTTTCTGATAATTATTTTCCATCAAAAGAGGAAAGTTATGCCGCTAATACAGTCGATCAACTAGGGGTATGTTCTATTGTTCTGCTACGTTTTTATGTTAAAAGATAGACAATTCTGATTGCTTCCTTTGAAAATGAGTTGTAGCTGTGCCTGCTAGTGCTAATTGCTTGACATTACCTGTTCAAGTTCTTGTACTTTCCAGTATCAAAGTGTTTTATCAGGGTAGCTAGACTTAATTTGTCCAGACAGGAATGGGAACATCAGTGCGATGGCTATTGAAGAATAAGAGGTGTAGTTAGTGCTAAATACTTCTTATGGTGTGCTTAAGTACTAGATAGGAGTGGGAAGAATGATATTTGTGATTTTTTATCTACACATGTAAAATATATACGTGTATGTGTGTGTGTGTGATATGAAAACATGATAACATAATAATTTGATGCTGAATAGGATGAAGAAATAGTACTGTGTTCTTGTCAAAAAGCCCTAAACAAGCGCAAACTGCAAAGGTATTGCAGGACATAAGCTCAACGCGCTATGTATTCACACATGTAGATGCTAAAATTAATAAAAATAGTAACAATTTGAAGTTAATATAGTGCACCAGAGTTGAGATAGAACTTGTGTCAGAATAACAAAAGAGATGAACTGGTGACTGAAGCATGTTCTTTTATTACAACTTTGTATTATGATCCTCAGCACCTTCAAATTCTTCCTCTTCTTCCTCATGGATCGCGTCCACATGTACGAAGCGCCTTTTTGATGATGATAATCCAAAACAGGCTTGCTTTCCTTTGTTTTTGACATTTGAGGATCCATGCGATTGTGAAATATTCCATTTATCACACTATTTCCTTTTAATTTCATCTTAATGCTTTCTGTTTATTTTTCTTCTTATGGCGATATAGTTTTGTTTGGGCTGCTCAAATATATTTTGGGTACCAAGACTGTTTTATCTTATTTGTTATTTTTATGACTTCCCCAATATTTGTTTTTTATTTTTTCTTTCAAAAATCTGAAAATATTCAGTTTAATGTACTGTGTGTCTTACCTAATATCGCACTTATGCTCTCACTTGAGGGAAGTCACATTTCACCACCTACTCGATGCTACGAAGGCCTGCTTCACATTGCTTTTTGCTTACTAGCGCTTTGAATGACTATGGCCTAAAGTATAGGATTATAATAAATGGAAAAGGGGAGAGGAAGGGGGTATCACTTCCAGTTGTGATGCAAACTGGAGATTTGCCTTCCAAAACCAGAATAGTAGACCAACCAGCTCCGGCCTTTGGTGGATGTTTTCCTTACTTTTTGTCATTTTTCTCGGGCATTGCTATATATCATGCTTCAATTGTTTTGACTTTAATATTCAAGTGCCTTCTGCTAAAATCTGGATATAGTTGATAATTGATCAGTGCTTTCAGTGTTAAAAGTAAGTTTTTCCCTATGTACCATGGGTTTTGCAGGAAGGTGTGATAGAGTTCACCAAGTTCACTACATGGTGTGATGAAAAAGCCTTACAAATGTTCTATCTTTCTGCAAGCATATCAATATATCATATTATCTCCTAAATTGTCGGACTCATCTACATTTTTAGGTCATAGTAGTCCCAACAAAAATGAAATATGGTGGAATCGGTCAACCTAATACCGTTAAGCTCCATTTAGGATTTTACAAGAAACCCCTTTAATCAACACGCTGCCTTAAATCTAATGCTAATGCTGTGTTTTTTTTTTAAAAAAAAATTTCTAATTGTATGCTAGAGGTTCTACGAATGAAAATAAATGATATTGTTTTTTTCAACAGGGAAAGAAAACTCTTATTCTGCGAGAAATTTCTGATGAAGTAGTCGGACGATTACTTTCTAACAAAGATGCCTTGGCAGCTTGTGATGTAGCTATCTTTGTTTATGATAGGTACCGAACGCTTTTGATTACATCTTTTTAATAAGATTATAATTATCTGAACTTTTACTAGGACACTGCCTAGAGGTCTTTTTTTTTTTTTTGCCAAAATGCCTAGAGGTCTTTACTAAAGATTGAGTTATAATCTTTGGTCCGATCTATCTATTTATAGCCACAATTTACTATTTAGTGCATTGAGTGTTAGTAAATTCCAAGCTGAGTAAAGATATAGATAAGTTAACTTATTTTGAATTAGATGACATCACTGATATTTGAGAATAACGATGGATCTGATCGGCTGGCATCAAATTATAATCTGATACGAAAGAATGGGATTGTCGACAATTCACCAAACCGGATACTTAGTTTAATTTATTTGCCATTTCGGTTGTAAAGATCATGGTATAGGAAAATGAATATAAGTTCGTGTGTGTAATTAATATAGAGAAAAATGTATTCTTGATATTGTACTTGAGAAAATGGAAATATATTTTGGGAGAGAAGTTGTATTATATAATCTAGAAGTACAGAGCTAGATGTAATTTACATGTGTCATAGTCTTAGAATCGTTAGGTTCAATATATGCATGCTTAAGTGGTAGAAGGTTCTCTTCATACTTTCTTGCACTTAGACTAGTGGAATTAGCTTCAGACCTCGCTCGAGAAATTTAAGCCTAAGCACTTGGCTTTGCTTTGGAAATTATATATACAAGGGTCAGTAATCCAACAGGGAATCAATCAACTTACTGTTGTTGGCGAAAGATAAAAATTCAGCAAACATGTGTCCCAAAAAATCCAACAAGGGTAACCCCAAAGTTTAATAGAACATATTGACATGTGAACTAAATCTCTGAACTGGTATTCTAGGAGCTGGTAAGTTAGGCATCAAATGATACAATACTTGCTGGTATTCTAGTAGTATATTTTAAAAATATACTACTCTTATGACATTTGGAAGCAGCATGATATTGTTATATCCTGTGTTTAATGGTTGTATAACAGTAATTTGTAAATATAAAGGAGCCAAAACAATCAGATCAAGGTTTGGTTTTGTTTCTCTTATTGTCGTGCGCGAGATTGAGGAGAATTATATGTAGTTCTCTAACTAGCTGTGATTAATTTGCAATTCTTTAGTTGCCTCAATCTTATTTCCCACTCGAATAAGCTCTTTGTGCAGAAAAGTGATATAAATTATTCGGAGTTCATTTACTATGAACCATATGATATGTTCAGAATGGTGTGTGCTTACTGTTAAATTGCATGGAACCTCTCTCTACCTTTACCCACATTTTCTGAAGAATGATTATAGTCCTTGAATAGCCTGGGATAACCTGAACAGCAGACTATCTACCACTTGACTCACTGTAATTGTTGAGGCCCTTGCATAAAGGACATTCTTGGTGGTATAATCAAACTAAATGATCTATGTGCCCATAATAGTAAAATGCGAACTGCCAAGATATACCTTATAACAGCATTGGTAAAGGACCTAATGCTAACTTATCCAAGGATAAAAGTGATCTCCAACTTTATATTTTCACTTGCAATGAAATCAAAGTGATCTCCAACTTTATATTCTCACTTGCTATGAGATCAAAGTGATCTCCAACTTTATATTCTCACTTGCAATGATTAATAGAGTTTTTATGTTAACTTGATGCCTGTCCTTAATCTTTTGCATGAAAACTCCTTCTATACACCAAAATAACTTCCTGTAACGATCATGAGTTGCCTCAGACCTTGCATGTGATGGATGTGCTGAGTTGCTTCTGATCTTACATATGTACAATTATAGTGATTATTATGCAAACTTATATGTTTGGACCTCTCTTTTAGTTCTTATGAGGAGTCGTGGAAGAAGACAACTGAATTGCTTTTAAAAGTAGCCAGTCATGGAGAAGCTACCGGTTATGAGGTGCCATGCCTAATCGTTGCCGCTAAAGATGATCTGGATCCACATATGGCAGCATTACAAGATTCGACTAGGGTATTTTTCTTGACCACTGTTTGATTTGTTTGGTTACCAGATGCAGTAAATTGATTATTGTCTCACATCTCTGGACTCCGTACAAACTACACAGACTGTTAGGATAGTCCAAATACGGGTAGATAGTCAACTAATTTCATAGTTGATCATCTATGCTGTGAGTACTAGAGTCAAATGTTATATTTTGCATCGTAATTTGAATTTGATATCTCATGAGAGGAACTCTGCTTTGGTCGTTAACCACCAAATTTCTCCCTTTAAGGCTTTAACTATATCGTTCTTTCCAGAACCTAGGGTTTTCTATCATCTATCTCTGAATCCACTGTATAATTCCTAAACTATTGTAGTTTCTTCTTCTTGCACACAAACCCATATCCCATTTGAGACTTTGAATGAGGTCTGGTGTGTTGATGTGGTATTACATCAGTAGTGTACCTGGGTATAACATAGCGTACTTTCTAAATCAACATGTATTCCACTAGTAGTAGTACCTTCTTTTTCTTTTTTCAAAAGAAAAAGGCAAAAGGAGTACAAGCTATCAGTACTATTTCAGTGAATAGAGTAGTTTGTATGCCACAAGCCTAAGACCGAGTACTGGACTAGTATGATGGGCATGAAAGTGGTCCACGAAGCTGAATAATATGTGATGAAACAAACGACAATTTTGTAGATTTTGAAAGAACAAGTTAAATTTAACCTTCAGGGACAAATTGGGTATTTAATTTTGATAGTCAATGAGCCAGTAGATCTGCCCACTCAGAGCAACTCCAACCCAATGCTATAATTTTGAAAGAAAAAGTTGAATTTAACCTTCAGGGACAAAATGGGTGTTTAATTTTGATAGTCAGTGAGCCATTAGATCTGCCCACTCAGAGCAACTCCAACCCAACGCTATAACACTATAATAATGTAAAGTTTAGTGTAAAACCAACTCCAACCCAACACTATAATAAGGTGAAATTGACACCAAATGAATATTGTGACACCAAATGAATAGTGTCAAAAGTACATTTGGTGTAATTTTTACACCAATTTGGCGTCTTTCATAATTCCTACCATGCCCTTATCTTTGTTAACAAAAGCAAATTTGTTTCCTCCATATCCTATTTACATCCTATTATATCCAAACAAGATATTTACTTTTGGAAAAGTGAGAATATCTCAATATCATGTCTTTTTTGGACATTTAGTGCAAAATATAGTGTAAATAATGTAATTTTGACACTAAAATGGTTTAATATTTACACAATTTTAGTGTTATTATGGGTTGTAGGTTGGAGATGGTGTCCGACTGAGTTATAATTTCGAAGTTACTCGTGTAATCTTAATGAGTTGTAGGATACACCTGCATCAGTGATGTGAACTATAAACTATTAAACATCTTCCCTTTCAACTTTAATAATGTGAGTTTAATATGTGAAGTTTAATTTGTGGTCAGAATTGACCTTGAGAGTTTCTTCTGTTGGTTTCTGCAGGTCAGTCAGAATATGGGGATAGATGCACCGATACCAATCAGCACAAAGTTGGGTGATTTTAATAATGTATTCAGGAGAATCATTGTTGCCGCAGAGCATCCTCATCTAAGCATTCCTGAAACCGAGGCTGGAAAGAGCCGCAAGCAGTACCATCGGCTTATTAATCGCTCAGTCATGTTTGTATCAGGTATATGTTACCATTAGTAGTCAGAAATCTCTTCTGTGTGCTATTATTCTGTCTCTTCCTCAGAAGTTTAGGTTTACTTTTTCTGGATTATTACATTGCCTTGTGTACATATTAGCAGCATAGCTAAGTCAACGATCATTTTATGTTTAGAGTTATGTCGATCCATCTTAAGCGGAAATAATAAATTTTAGCCCATATAAGGGAAAAGTTGACAAACTTTGAGGGAGGGGGATGAGCATTTTGCGAGTGAGTCAGAGATTTAGCACATTTTCATTGCGGGCCTTTCTGCTGTATTACTATTATTTTATAGATGCTTTAGTTACTCCAGTGTCTTGTAGTGATTGCTTAAATTTGCATAATAGATGTTCATGTACATATATAAATATTACAGAATTTAATAAATATATCTTCCATTACAGTTGGAGCTGCAATCACCCTTGCTGGGCTGGCTGCTTACCGGGTGTATGCTGCAAAGAAAAGTTCCTCAGGTTAAAGAGGATGTAGTTTAGTGTCTACATCTCTGCAAAACAAATTTGATCTAGTATCAGCCTTCATCTACAGGGTTATTGCTCGTCTGCCTGGGTATAAGACAGAGATATTCTCTGTTTAACAGTGCATGTATGTAATTTTAACTCTATCCGAGTCTAATTACTTTAGCTATTTTATGACAGTTAATTATATTGTGATAAGTGAAAAGGTTATCCTAGTTAATCTTGTACCTTTTTATTTTTAGTTATATGTTTTAGTTCCGAGAATGAAATAATTTTTTACCTTTTTGTAGGGTTTATTTTTCTTTCCTAGAGTTCTTAGTTCATTACAGGCAGTATATTATTTTAGCTTTATAACTTTAACCAATTAAACCAATATATAACTGAATATAGGGTCTTTTTTAACAAATTTGTTAGAAATGGCAAAAAAGATGGGCTATATCATATGTTACCTGACCTAGTCAAAAACAATATTAACCAAGGTACCCTCCAGTAAACCCTCCCCAATTGCTGATAACGTCTCCTAGATGGGAAAATGTTCCTTTTTGTACAATTTGTGGTTGAAAATCCCAAATTAATGGTTTAAACATTATTGGTTTTAGTCTAAACAATTTTTTTAAATATGTGTCAAGGGTACACAATAATCACTAACCAACTCTAATGAGTTTGAGTCATTTTTATTGGGGAGTTCATACTTATATTTATATTGTGTCCTTGAGCACACATTAAAAAGATCATGGTCTTGGGGGCCATTTGATAACACCCCTGTCATCTTGCTAATTTTTCCTTTCAGTTGGTTATTAATCACAGATCTATCCAGCTCCCCAAGTTTAGTGTTTCGATATGAAGTTGAATTTTGTCACCTTATTGAGCTACTTGTTCGTTTTTATTCCTTATAATTTGCACCAACTTTGATATCTTTTCTTAAGGTCGATTCTACAACCGAACTCATAGCCTCTGATAAGCTTCCACACTCATTCCTCTCTTGTTCGATTAGCTGCCTTTACTAGCCAAGCTCTCGTTGGCACCGGTGATTGAGCTAATTGAGGAATAGAATTTGAGGGGTCAGCAAAAGTAGACTGATTTAGCTTGTTTAGTAGTTTAGGAATCCTTTCAATCTTCTTTGGATTTAATTCAACGGACTGGTTATAGCCTTTTTCAGCCTTGATGGTTTAGAATCTGTTAAATTAAATCTGGAAATCTGAGACAATACAATTATATGTTTACATGTATATACATCAAGTGTGTGTTTTATGTAAAATGACATTTATGTCCTTATATTCACTACCTCCGTTAATTAAATTTGGTCCACTATTTGTTAAAAAAATAGTTCTACAATTATCAGGAAGCTAAAATTAAAAAAATATATAAATAAATTTACAGGCCATCAAATTACAATTTACTCTATTTAAAAAATAGCCAAATTTACCATCTTTTTAGACTCTCTTTACCAAAATAACAGTTTGTGAACACATGAGCAAAAACACCTGCATGTTAAGTTTTATCAAAATGCGTATTAAAAATTAACCCGCTCTATTGAAATATAATTTCATAAAATAATTTTATTTTATACAGCTGTTAGATAGAGAGGCGGGAAAGTTAGTTAGACAGAGAATTAGTTAGAGTTGTATATATTCTTTTTTGACTTCATTGTAAACACACTTCTTCTTGTATAGTTTTTGATATGAAATGTAAATATATTCTCTCATTTCTTCTCTCTAAGATAAATTAGAGTCTTCATCTTCTCATGGTATCAGAGCAGTGAAGATCATATTGATCTCCGTTGCATTTCATCTTTTTGTTCTAATTTCTGTACTCAGTTCGTGTTTTCGTGTTGTAAATCTTATCAAAAATCCAACGAATTGTTCTTGTTTTGATCTTGTGATCGTTCTTGTTTTACTTGATTCTGTGTTCGTCTTTATCTTTTACATTTTTCTCACAGATTTTTCATCAAACACTTATTGCGCAATCTGAATCATCGTCTCAAATTCATGTTTCGAGTAATAATACGGCAATCAATTATAATGATCTGTATTTCCTTTCTTCTAATGACAATTCTAATGCTCAATTAGGTCAAATAATCTTCAATGGTAACAATTACGTCAATTGGAATCGCAGTGTTAGTTTGGCTCTTGGTGCGAAGAACAAGATCGGTTTTATCGATGGAACTTTGCTTCGTCCAACTGATGATTCTCCTGATTTGCAGAAATGGATTTGTAATGATTACATGGTGACATGTTGGATTTTGTTCTCAATTGATAAGTCTATTGCAGAAAGTTTTATTTTCACTCCATCTGCTAGAGCATTATGGCTTGAAATCAAGGAGAGGTATGGTCATTCTAATGCACCATAGTTGTATGAATATCATAAAACTTTAATGTCTATTGCTCAGAATGATGGTTCTATAGTTGAGTACTATAATAAGTTGAAGAAAGTATGGGATCAATTACAGATTCTTGAACCTTTTCCTGATTGTACTTGTGGAGCTATTACTAAGTGTACTTGTGGTTTGATGAAGAAG
>PHNY01259740.1:579-11628 GCA_003724115.2 Anethum foeniculum
CAACTTGTATGTGTGTTGATTATATTTGACTTTGTTTGACTGATATTTTGACTAGTGCATAGTAATTGATAGATTATGAATTGGCTTTAGTACTTGAATGAGATCATGTGGTTCATGATTAGTTGTTTATAACATGAGTGCTATAAGATGATCATGTATGTAAGTTTGCGACCAAAGTGTTAAGTGATTGTTTGACTTTGAATTTGACCGTCAGTGGTCATAAGTGCTAATATTATGCATTGCTTGTTTAAATTAGAAATATGAGATGATTATATGAATAATATTGATATTGAGATTAGTATGAGTATGTTTTGTATGATTGTGATTGGTTTTAGTGTCGATTTAAAATCCACTAGTTGATCAAACTACAGGGGAGATGCTGCCGAAATTTTGTTAGGATCCTTTATGGACCTAACATAGTTTTGGTTATATTCTTATGTGGTTAGTAACTAAACGATCTTCGATAACTTATTTTCTTAAACTATTTTACTTAAAGTTTAAAAGATAGTTTATAATGATAGTGAAAGTCAAAGTTAAGCGATGAAGTGGTCAACAGTCATTTGACTTCACTTGACTTGACTTGAACTAATTAAGTGAGACTATAAAGATGATTTCAAATGACTTTTCAGTTTTAAACCATTGTTTTCTTCAATGGTCAAATATTTCGCCAAAAGAAGTTTATCTCAATAAACTTGTTTTCAAGAAATGAAGTGTCTTTTAAATACGTGCTATGTGGATAGTACTATATGATATGTAGTGCTTATAAGGTATGTTATGGGAATCGAAAAGGGTAGTTTAAAGTTAGAATTTTAAGGTGGACGTCGAGGAATAATAGGATTATTTCTGAAGTAGTGTCTTTACTCGTGTAGATATAATGAGTGAGGACGCTCCAGTAGGAAAAGGAAAGGCTAAGCTTGAGATCTAGTGAAGTAGGTTGCTAGGCAAGAAAGCTTTTGTAAGGCAAGTGACAGTTCCTAAACCTTATCTTTTAAACCTGCTTACCTACTTTCAGTCATATATTCTGATTCTTTAAAGAGCATCCTTTATGAAAGCCTATTCCTATCCTACTGTTAATAAATGATCATTAAAATGAATTGGGAATTGGTTAATTACCCAGTTCACTTTGGATACCTTGAAAATGATAATACCTATGCTTAAACCCCCTATTGCAAACACTTTTAATTGAAACTTTGTTACTTGATAATACCTATATTTGATTACCTATTTTGAACTCTTTTATTGATTACCATTTTATTTATATTACCTATGCTTGATTTCCCATTGCGAATCTTTTCATTGAATATTTTTTTTTGATATTACCTATACTTTCACCCTAAGATTCCTTTAATTAACCCTTTGATTATGATAATACCTATGATATATTCTCTATTGCGATTCCTTTTTACTTGATACCTATTCCCTTGAACTTGTCATTACCGAATGTTTTAAAACTGAACGTAAATATGATTTCAGATTTTCACGAAGTCTTATTTCATCTCAAATGGTTTGGTAATTTTTAAAAAAAAAGAAAAATGGTTTTGAAAATTAATATAGGAACTCCGTCTAAATGGTTTTCTTTAAGGATTCCTATAGATTGGAGGCGTAAGAGGCCAAGTAACACCGGTTCAGCACATTTTATTATGGTTAAGTTAATTATACTAGCAATGGCAATAAGTCTAGTTGAATGGCATTAAGACTAGTCTTGGGATTCCATAAATAAAAGTCGAGAGGGACCTTGTGTCCGGTATGGGGACATTACGTGGCTGATCACCGGTATTATCTGAGTGTATTGGAAAAATTCCAATCAAATTAATGTTTTATTAAGAATGTTTTACAAGTATTTTGAGAAGAATTGTGGATAATTATTAATGATCGCTGATCAAAGATTATTTTTTCTTTGAAACTGAAAAGCTTGATTATTGATAAAACCTTGAACTATGTTTCTATAATCTTCCAGTCTTGGAAGTTATATTGATCTTTTGTCCAGGATCTTTGATATCCATGATATTCCATCACAGCTTAACTGTTATTGATATAGAGTTGCTTGCTGAGCTATTGGCTCACCCTTGTTCTTTTATCTAACTCCTTTCAATTAAGCTTGAAGATGGTGAGATTAAAGCAGACCGCTAGGAAATCATCCGCTAGGAAGTCTGTTTACCCTGGACCTTATCAGACAGTTGTATTTGCTGTCCCTCAGGTAGGAAATCTGGATAGCTAGATGTTAGCTTTTGGAAAGGATGTTGATTAGTGGTTGTAATCTTTTGGAAGTTTATGTTTAACTTCTCATCGAAGTTTATATTTATAAAAGGGTTGTAATAATATTCTTTTGGTTGTTGTAGTTAGTTCTTGTTTCATACCATTCCCTGTTAAAGATCCTGTTAGTGTAAGGGGCCAGGTCTGTATGCTTTTATCTTTATTGTTAAAGGTATGTGCTTGTTAGTGGTTGGTAACTCACCACTCTGGGCCCCTGATTGGGAGGGTGTCACAGTTTGGTACAAGAGCTACATGTTTTGGTCACTGAAAAAAGTTAGGTTAGGTATAAGGTTATAACTTGTTAGTAGAGTTAAGTTATCATACTCACTTAGAGTTTGAGTTGGGTTTTGGGTTATAGTTTTGACCTTTAGTTTTCTAAGTTAGAATGGCGTTAGATTTAAGATAACCTGTTATGTTTTTCCTTGTATATATTATATTATAGCAGATGCCGGGTACCAGCAGTGATGATGATTCAGACAGGACTCCACCTCCTTCCCCATCCCCTAATACTTCATCTGACTCTCCTTCTGACACTTCTCCTATGGAGTCTGATGCTGATTTTAATTCTGATTCTGATCCTATTGAGGAGGACCCTGAGGAGGACATAGATGTTGTTGATGTAGAGATGGAGGATTCCCAGCATGATTCCCCTATTACTCCTAGAGTTGAACCTGAGTCTGACCCTGAGGATACCCCACCTTCTGATATGTCAGATTCTGTTGAGACTTCAGATCTGGTAGGCTCAGATGCTGCCCCTATTGCTGTTGGTGATTTTGAGATTTGGTTCATGAGAGAAACAGGTTGTTGGTTCAGAATGTTGAGTATAGGTCTCGTTTGGATAGGATGGCCAGTGAGTCTTCTCATAGAACTAATATGATTGAGGCTGAGTGGGATGCTCGTGTTAGTGCTATTGAGGAGTTAGCCCGTAAGCGTCTTCAGGATAGACCTTTGGCTTCTAGTGCTTTGGATCAGGCTCGCTATATAACCAGAGTTGTTAGTTGGGTTATGTCTGAGTTGGGATCTATTCGTGAGCATAGGGAGGATCTTTACAGCTGTTGTGAGATTACGGGAGTGTTTTTAGAGCCCATATAGAGTTGTTCTTTTCAGCGCCTGTATGGCTTGAGTAGTTTGGTTAGATGCCGGATTACTCGCGTTATCTTTCAGTTTTTTGTGTAGTTGTTTCTATAGCAGCTGGTAGTAGTTGAGGGTTATTTTCATTTGTTTGCCCTTTCCTTTGACCATCAGTCGGATTGTTGTTGTACTTTTCATTCAGACTTTGATGTTGTACCATAAAACTTTGACTTATCTATCCTATGTATTTCCTTTCCTTAACTGTCATTTACCTTAATGTCTTTACCTTGTTATTACTGTTTCCATATGATGGTGAACCTTGGTTCTATTATTGAACTGTTGGACCTTTTCTCGGTACCATTTCTTTTTCATATATTATTGTTTCTTTTGGCCATGTTTAATATAACTATTTTGTACCATGCTTATCTTTGTCATAATACATTTGCTTAATACCTATGTTTCACTTGGTACCCTATTGCATTTCCTTTTCATTTAACCAGTAACCATGAAAATAGTTCATGAAATGACAAGCAATTTATGAAATAATGTAAGGTTCATTAGAAATCTTGGGAAATAATGATATGATGAAATGGAATTTAAAAGGAAGGAAAATATATCTATTGCTCAAGTATATGATTATGTTATTTGACGAAGTGCTTGTCTTTTCATCAGAACTATGCCGCCCAAGAAAAAGAGTACCACTACCCAAAAAACAACCAATGATGAGGGCCAGGATCCAGTTGAGCCTAATTTGGCTCAAATTCTTTTACACCTACGAAAACAAACAGCTGCTTTAGCTCAACGACTTCCCCAAGTTCAGCAGCCCCCTCAAAACCAAGCTTCGGTAACCTTTAAAGCATTTCAAGCTACCAATCCCCCTAAGTTTAAAGGTAGTGTTGATCCAATAGCGGCTAAAAATTGGCTGCGAGGTATGGAGAAATCCTATTCTATGGCTAAGTTAGGAGATGATTTGAAGACGGAGTTTGCGACCTATTATTTGAAGGCTGAAGGTAGTTACTGGTGGGATACAGCTAAGGCTATAGTAGGTGATGGTGTAGTTCCTTGGAAGAGATTTATAGAGTTGTTTCTGGAGAAGTATGTTCCTGAATGTTTGCAAGATCAAATGGAGATTAGATTTCTGGAGTTGAAGCAAGAGGATATGTCGGTGACTGAGTATGAAGCTAAGTTTGATGAGTTGTCTAGATTTGCTCCCGCATATGTGGATATTGATTTGAAGAAAGCTAAGAGATTTTAGCAAGGATTGAAGTCATGGATTCGTAGTCGTGTGGCCTTATTTGAGTTAAAGACTTATGTTTCTGTAGTACAGAAGGCTCGGTTGACAGAAAATGAGAAAAAGACGACTAAAAAGGAGAAAGAGAACAAGAAAAGGAAGTTTGGAAGTTCTGAAAGTGAAATTGGTCAAGGAAGTTATAGAAGCAAGTTCAAGAAGAAGAAAGATGGTCATTTTGGAAGGAATAAAGGATTTTAGAGGCAAGGAAGTGGTAACAGACCCCAGTTGGCAAATCAATCTCAGAAAATGATTAAGCCTCCTTTGCCGAAATGCAAGACTTGTGGAAAGAAGCACCTGGGTGAGTGTCGTAAGCTGAATGTGACCTATTTCAAGTGCAATAAGAAAGGTCATTATGCCAGTGAGTGCAGTAGTGGAAATGTACCAGTGAAGCCTGGTATTGCTTGCTTGAAGTGAGGGAAGCAAGGACACTTTTCGAGGAATTGTAAGAATGCAAGACTTGTGGAAAGAAGCACCTGGGTGAGTGTCGTAAGCTGAATGTGACCTGTTTCAAGTGCAATAAGAAAGGTCATTATGCCAGTGAGTGCAGTAGTGGAAATGTAACAGTGAAGCCTGGTACTGCTTGCTTCAAGTGAGGGAAGCAAGGAAACTTTTCGAGGAATTGTAAGGAGCCAGTTCAGACGAAAATGGTTTTAAGATTAACTGCTCCACCTCCACCCCAGATTTCTCAAGTTCAGTCCATGGTTAGGACATTCAATATGTCAATGAGGGATGCTGTGTAAGATGCCAATGTCGTAGCAGGTACGTTCCCTATGAATTCGGTAGAGGCTAAAGTGTTAATAGATTCTGGAGCTACCAAGTCTTTTATTTCTAAGAAATTTATTGATAAGTTGCAATGCGAAATCCTTCCCTTAGAGCAAGCCATGATTATAGAAGTAGCTAATCAGGATAGAGTTCCTGTTAGCCAGATTTGTCCAAATTGTGTTGTCGAAGTAGAGAGTCGTCAATTCTTCGCAAACTTGATACCTTTCGAATTAGGAGAATTTGATATAATATTAGGAACGGATTGGTTGACGGGTTTCGATACTCTTATTGAGTGTAAGAATAAGAAAGTAAAGCTTAAAGCGCCAAATGGAGATGAAGTTGTATTTGGAGGAAAGAGGCAAGAAAAGCAGTTTTTGTCTATTATCCAAGTTAAGAGGATGTTAAGACAAGGATGGGAAGCTTATTTGGCTCATGTGGTAGATACTAGTGAGGAAGCCCCTAAGATTGAAGATATTCCAGTGGTTAATGAGTTTCCCGACGTCTTTCCAGAGGAATTTCCAGGATTACCGCCAGATAGAGAAATTGAGTTTTTGATTGACTTAGCTCCTGGAACAGAATCAATATCAAAGGCACCATATAGAATGGCCCCAATGGAAATGAAAGAGTTAGCTACTCAATTGCAAGACTTGTTGGAAAAAGGAGTTATGAGGCCAAGTGTGTCACCTTGGGGTGCCCCAGTTTTATTTGTGAAGAAAAAGGATGGAAGCATGAGATTGTACATAGATTATCGAGAACTTAACAAGTTGACGATTAAGAATAAGTATCTATTACCAAGGATAGATGATTTGTTTGATTAGTTGAAAGGAGCAAGTTGTTTCTCAAAGATTGATTTAAGATCTGGATATCACCAGCTTAAGATTTAGCCGGAAGATGTTCTAAAGACAGCGTTCAGGATGAGGTACGGACATTGTGAGTTTCTAGTGATGCCTTTTAGTTTGACAAATGCTCCTGCAGTATTTATGGATCGTATGAATAGAGTTTTCAAGAAGTACTTGGATAAGTTTGTGATTGTATTTATTGATGACATCCTGATTTACTCCAAGACGTAAGAAGATCATGTAGAACACTTGAGAAATGCTTTAGGAATCTTAAGATAGGAGAAATTGTATGCAAAGTTCTCTAAGTGTGAGTTTTGATTGAGAGAAGTTCAATTTCTTGGACATGTGGTTAGTAAGCATGAAATTAAAGTGGACCCTGCTAAGATTGAAGCTGTATATATTGAATTGGGAAAGGCCAAGAACCCCAACTGAAGTTAGAAGTTTCCTTGGATAGGCAGTATATTATAGAAGATTTGTTCAAGACTTTTCCAAGATAGCCACTCCAATGACTAAGTTGATAAGGAAGAATGAGAAGTTTGAATGGAATGACAAGTGTGAAGAAAGTTTTCAAGAATTGAAGAAGAGATTGGTGTCAGCACCAGTATTGGTTTTACCAGATGATGGAGGTAACTTTGTGATCTTTAGTGATGCATCTCATAAAGGATTAGGTTGTGTACTGATGCAACATGGAAAAGTTATTGCGTATGCCTCAAGATAATTGAAACCCCATGAACAAAGATATCCTACTCATTACCTGGAATTGGTAGCTATTGTGTTTGCACTTAAGATTTGGAGACACTACTTGTACGGAGAAAAGTGTGAGATTTACACGAATCATAAGATTTTGAAGTATATCTTCACTTAGAAAGAGCTTAACATGACACAAAGGAGATGGTTGGAATTGATTAAGGACTATGATTGTACTATCAACTATCATCTAGGAAAAGAAATATTGTGGCAGATGCCTTGAGCAGAAAAGAAAGACTGAATTGGTTGACTACTGCTGAAGAATTTGTTAGAGAATTTTATAAGTTGGAATTAGACGTGATTGTTCCAGACTTGAAGAAATAAATAATGTGTGCAATTACTTTGCAGCCTGAGTTGATGGAAAAGATAAAAAGATATCTAGAGCAAGTAATGCTGAATGGAAGGAATAGTTTATCAGGAGAAGAAATCCAGAGTCAAAAGGAAAATAAAGGTATTTTGAGATTTGCTTCTCGTATTTGGATTCCAAATGTTAAAGAGTTGAAGGATGAGATCTTGTATGAAGCTCATAGTTCAAGATATTCAATTCACCCTGGAAGTACAAAGATGTACAAGGATTTAAAGGAGAATTTCTGGTGGCCTAATATGAAAAGAAACATTGCAGAATGGGTGAGCAAGTGTTTTGTGTGTCAAAGAGTGAAAGCAGAACATCAAAGGCCAAGTGGTTTGATTCAGCCTTTAGATATTCCTGAATGGAAATGGGAGCACCTTGCTATGGATTTTGTAGTTGGATTGCCCAGGACAAAGGCCAATCATGATGCTATATGGGTTATTATTGATAGATTGACGAAGTCATCTCATTTCCTTCCAAATAATGAAGGATATTCCTTGGATAAATTGGTTCATATGTATATGAAAGAGATAGTCATGCGTCATGGAGTTCTAGTATCCATTGTGTCGGATATAGACCCTCGTTTTAATTCAAGATTTTGGAGAAAGTTTCAAGAGCATTTGGGAACTAAGTTAAAAATGAGTACCGCGTAGCATCCGCAGACAGACGATCAAAGCGAAAGGACAATTCAAACTATTGA
Source organism: Anethum foeniculum (assembly GCA_003724115.2). NCBI lineage: Eukaryota > Viridiplantae > Streptophyta > Magnoliopsida > Apiales > Apiaceae > Anethum > Anethum foeniculum. The sequence continues at coordinate 8,592 of PHNY01259740.1, forward strand.
GGATATGTTATGAGTTTGTGCATTGGATTTCAAAGGAAATTGGGATGAGCATTTACCGTTGGTTGAGTTTGCTTACAATAACAGTTATCATAAGAGCATTGGTATGCCACCTTATGAAGCTTTGTATAGAAGAAAGTGTAGATCACCTATAAATTGGAATGAAATTGGTGAGCGTAAGATTTTAGGCCCAGAGTTGGTTCAGCAGATGAAAGAGAAAGTCAATTTGATTCGAAAAAGGTTAGTCGCCGCCCAGGCTCGACAAAAGAAGTACGCAGATCCGCAACGAAAAGATAGAGAGTTTGAACCTGGTGAAGCAGTGCTTCTGAAAGTATCACCTTGGAAAGGATTGTCAAGAATTAGCAAGAAAGGAAAGCTGAGTCCAAGATATATAGGACCTTTTGAGATTTTGAATCGAGTTGGAAAATTTGCGTACGAGTTAGCTCTGTCGCCGCAGTTGCAGCATGTTCATAATGTCTTTCATGTTTCGATGCTTAAAAGTATAATCCTGATTTGAGTCATGTGATAGAATATGAACCGTTAGAGATTCAGGCAGACATGTCTTTTGTAGAGCAGCCGGTTAAGATATTAGCCCGATGAGAGAAAATGCTTAGAAATAAGTCAGTGTCTCTAGTTAGAGTCTTGTGGCGGAATCCCTTAGTTGAGGAATCCACTTGGGAACTTGAGAGTGAAATTCTTGAAAAGTATCCCCATCTTTTTACTTAGGCTAGATTTTGGGGACAGTATCCTTTAAGGGGGAATGATGTAACATCCGGGAATTTCGCGTATTGTATTATGAATATTATATGAATATATGTGAAATTTTGTGGCTATTCTGAAAATTTTTGGTTGTATAAAGTTGATGTGAATTAGAGAATGAGTATAAGATTATATTTGTTCCAGTTTGATGAGTCCTACGTGACCTAAGTTATGTGAAGGATCGATAAGTGGATCCATTTAAAGTTACCAATTGCGTATTAGAGAAATTTCTGATTTATCTGAAAATGGTCGAATGGAAATTTAAGAATATGTGAAATTGAAGCTTCTAGTATAAGCTTGTGTCTTACATGTTAAAATGTGCCTACGTGTGTTACGTATATGGTAGAAATAATTGCAAATAGAAATATTTGTTTTAACTTGCATTTTTATGTGAATATAGTGCTTTATTGGCATTTAAATATTCATTTAAATTCATAGAAATGTCTTCTAATTGTAATTATTTTTCTATAGCTTCTAAAAAGATATCATACACTTTATAAAAATATTTCCAAAATTTATTTTGGCAGTTTTATATTTTTAAATCGAATTTACAAGCATTTTTGCATTTCCCGACCACTTATCTTGTAAAAATCATATAAAATAATTTTAATTTTTCTCCACTGTTTTGGACCCGTTGTGTATTTTACAAAATGTTTTTTTAGCTTATTAAATCAATTTTTAAAATAATTGGTAATTATGAAATTACCAAACTGCCCTTGGCTATTTTAAAATCATCCAAGGCAGCTCTCTCTCCCCATTTCCCTTCTTCTTCCTCACCGAATGCTCCTCTCCTCTCTCTCTTTAAATATTTATCTCTCTAGTGCATGCAACCTCCAAACTTTGTTATTTTCTAAATTTTTAATTATAATTCTACTCTACATCACTTCCTTCTTCATTATTCAACCTCAAAACAAGATTTTCAAAAGGTGTTTTAAAACCCTTATTTTCTAGTTGAATGATTGGTGTGTATAATCATTTAAAATGATTTAAGAAGGAAGGGGTAGTAATTTGGTGAAGAACACCCTTTGATGGGGTTCTACCATCACTACAACCACCGTCTGTGACCTCCATCGGAGCCGGTGGATTGGTTTTCCATTATTTATGATGTGTATGAGTTGATTAAATAGTTTTATGAATTGATATGTGGCTAATTGTGATTACATGTCAAGATTTTCTTTTGCATGTACAAAATTTTATTATTTTAAAGATTTTCTTTTAGCTTATTTGAAACTATGATGATCTAGACTAAGACTTGGTTTGTTGAGAGTTGGTAAAGGATTTATACATGTGAAAATTCTAGTGTTAATTAAGTGAAGACTATGTGATTATGCATGCTTGAGTTTTTGATTTTTTTCGAATTCCTTGTCCCCTTTTAGTTCGAATTTTTGGATAAATTCGAAGGAAATAAGTTGCTTGCTTGTAATGTGAAATATTGGTGCTATGATGATGATATGGTATTTGACTAATGATTAAGTAAAGGTTTAATAGATTAGTAAAGGTTATTAAGATGATGGTATGAATTTAAAAGTTGATTTTAGTAGTAGTAGGCTAAAATTGTGAAATAAAATAGAATAGTTGATTTTATGTGTTTACATGCATTTGGTATGATTTAGAAATGGTAGTGGAGATAGAATAAAGGATGACTACAGTGGTTGGATTTAAAAATGAATTTTTGAACCCCTTTTTGGTTTGAATTTTTAAGAAATAAAAACGGTTCGAGTTAGTTTAATTTTATATGATCTTGCATGCTTGATTTTATGGTCAATTAGATGATGATAAGATTGATTACTTGATGCATGTGCTTGATTATTGACTTTAAGTGGTTAAGAAATGATGCATGCTAGGTTCTTGATTTTTAAATTAATTTTATTAAAATTTTTGTTTCGAATTATGATGAAATTCGAAAGGGAAGAAAATTTTATTTGATTTTGTATGATTTTAGTGCTTGCATGAGTGTATCGAATTAAATAGATGAATATTAGAAGCATGCTAAGGATTTAAAAAGGATTTAAGGGATTTAAATTATAATTTTTTTTAATTATTTGTTTAATTCGAATTATTGGGTTAAAAATAAAGTAAAGAGATTGTATTATGATTGTTTAAGTGGTTAATGATTTTAAGATTTGATTATAAAAGAATATGAGTGCATAGGAAGGATTCTGTAATTTTTAAAGTTGATTTGGTCTCTTTTTAGAATCTTTTTGGTTCGAAATTTTGTAAATAAAAAGGAATAAAAATTTATTTTGTAAATTGCAAAGTTGATTGATGATTAGTGATGATG
>PHNY01259740.1:21816-33094 GCA_003724115.2 Anethum foeniculum
AAAAATGATATAGAGGACGCTTTTCAAGAAGATAGATCTAATACCGCAAGCTCATTTTCACTATTTGTTGATTTTGTACAATATGGACAAATACCATTTCTTCGGCATGAAAATCAAGATGATGATGATGAAGATGAATTGTGAGACGTTGAGGATAAAAACGGGGATGTAGAGGAGGAGTAGGAGGAGGAGGAAGATGAAGAAGAAGAAGAAGAATATGGTGATAGTGGCGATGATAATGAAGATGATGACAATTTTGATGAATTTCAATGATGTTTGGCGTAAATTAAAGTTAAATTTGATAATAGATCTAATGAATTTTGTTAGGTCTCAAATATACTGTAGAGGGGGGTGAATAAAGTTAAATTTGATAATAGATCTAATGAATTTTGTTAGGTCTCAAATATACTGTAGAGGGGGGTGAATACAGTATGTAACAATCAAATCAAAATTAACAAGTAAAATGATGAACAATTTTTGTATTGATGGATAAAAACTGCTACAAAGATTAAAAGTACTCTCTCAAAGAATGTAAGAGTATTCTTGAGAGCTGCTAGGTTACACAAAATGATAAAGCAATAATCGACACCTATAGTGTTAACCTAATCTGTGTTTATATAATACACAATTACACAATCAATTACTACTGATATGATTACATAAAGATGACTAGATAATTAAAGATCATACCCAATAACTGATTGCTCATTTCCATATGGTGATTAATTGACATATCCTTGCAATGTTCGAGATCTTCAATCAGATAAATTATAACATGATTTACTGCTTTCATAAAGTCTGACAAAATATATACTGATAATAAATACAGATATAAAACACTGATATCAATATGTCAAACTCTGATGATAAACTCTGATTTGCCTAAGTGCTAAACACTGATCATCAAATTACCTAACAATCTCCCCCAACTTGTACATGTGAACATATGAACAAGTTCATAATTTGATGATGACAAAACAGAAATCTAAATGCAAGAATTAAGATTTATTTACGACTTAACATATAAAGAATCATAGTTTATTCTACAATCCTGCTATACCCAGTTGCTTCACAAAAGAATTTCTTTACAAGATTTTCTTCAGCAATGTTCAAGTATATCTCCAGCGTGATTCTGAGATCTTTTAGCTTTGGAGTAGAACCACCAATTTGATAAATAGCTGCTCCGAGGTCTGGAACCTTTTCTCTGCTCATGTGAAGATCATCTAGCTAAATAACTCCAATTTCTCTACCATCTGGATTGAATGTAACAACATCCATACCCAACAAAGTGATCTGAGCACCTCCCCTTGGCATGTCAGCTATTGTACCATCATGAAGTTCATACTTAGGAACAACTGGATAAGCTGTTTTGTAAGAAATACCTCTTTGCTTTATCTGAATATGCTTCTTTATGAATTCTGACCATCTGGCAGTAGTAGAGTTTATGACTTTCAGCAGGAAATGAACATACTCTAACTCCTTCCAGGATTTGATATGCAGATTCTCTTCAGATACTCTCAATCTCTTACTAGTAAATAGAAAATATAATAGCTTCTCCTTAGGTGTGTTCCCATCAAAATGATCAAGAACAAGAAAAACAGAGATCACCTTTTGCAAGTACTTCAACTGGATTTCTTTATCTAGCACATCAGTAAGAGCTGTAGGGTCCTTTATACTGAGAGCATCTCCTTGATAAACTCTTTCTCCTTTTATACCAAGTCTATCTCTAGTTTTAGGTCTTCTTACAAGCACCTTGTCACTGTAGACTTTCTTCCATAACTCATCCTTCCTAGGCTAAGGAACTGATTTGTTCTTCCATAGAAGCTTTCTCTTTTCAGCAGTAGATAACTGTGAGAGATCAGGATTTGTAGTATCAGCATTTACATCACCTTTATCAGTATTTGCAATAGAATCAGGATTTGCTAGTTCAGAATTTGAAACTTGTATATCTGGATCAACTTGAGCAATGTCAGAGGTTGATAAGAGTGGTTTATCAGTATTTGTGCCTTCAATTTTAGCAGTGCCAGTAATTGAAATATCTTTCACCTTATTTTCCCAATCAGCACCTTCAATTATTCTTCTTTTCTTCTTCCTGACTTGAAAATAAGCTTCATCTTCATCTTCTTTCTCAACCTCATCTGCTCCACTCCAATCAGTATCTGGTTTTTTGAAAAATTAGATCTAAGTATGCTAAAACAGATTTGGATGGAGTTTCATCAAACTTTTGCTATCCTTTATCTCTCCTACAACATGTAGAATAGCCTGAAATCTTGTCACAGGTCTATCAGAGTTTGTGGCTTCCTTGATCACAATGCCTTTCTCCTTAGTCCTTTGTGTCCTCTTCTTCTTATGAGAGTTGGTAATGGCTTTAGCAACATCAGTATTTGATTTAGACATGAGAAGAACAAAATTTGCTTCCATCTATCTGATCTGCTCCAAGTCCATACCATCTTCTTGAAGGAATTTTCTAGCTACAGCTTCATCAGATCTATGATCTTTTGATCTCTGTAGTAGAGTGTATGACTTTTCTTCAATTTCTACAGTCTGCATAAACTGACTAGCTTCAGTACCAGTTCTATCACCCTATCAGCCTGGACTTCATTAGCATCTGCTACTATCAGAGTTTCTTCTTTCATTCTAACTTGAGTTGTAACAGTAGTCAGTGTTTGTGTCTTGGTCAGAAAGCTTCCTCTTCTTCTGCTAACACCACTTCCTCCTCCTCTGGTTTTTACAGCATGGCTAGCAGTTTTGACAATACCACTGCTATCAGCACCAGCTCCCTGTAACTGGTTATATCTACGGATGCTCCAGTATTTAAGTCGAGTTTTGTGGCTGTGGCCATTGGAGTACTTGCAGTTGAGCTATCTTGCATTCCAAACCTTTTAAGTAAATTTCTGGTATATTTGGCTTGATTAATGAAGATGCCTTCATCAGTCTATTTGACTTGTAATCCCAGAAAGTAACTCATTTCCCTCATCATACTCATTTGATATCTTGACTGCATAAGCTTAGAACACTTCTTACAGAATTTATCATTAGTAGAACCAAAAATGATATCATCAACATATATCTGGACCAATAACAGTTCCTTACCATGATTTTGATAAAAGAGTGTTTTATCTATTGTGCCTCTTTTGAAACCACTTTACAGTAAAAACTGAGCAAGTGTTTCATACCATGCTCTTGGAGCTTGTTTTAGTCCATAGAGTGATTTATCCAATCTGTAGACATGATTTGGATACTTAGGATCAATAAACCCTGCAGGATGTTCAACATAAACTTCCTCTTCAAGTTCACCATTAAGAAAAGCACTCTTCACATCCATTTGAAAGACTTAAACTTCATGTGAGCAGCATAGGCCAAAAAGATTCTAATGGCCTCTAGTCTTGCAACAGGAGCAAATGTCTCATCATAATCAATTTCTTCTGCTGAGAATACCCATTTACTACTATCCTTGCTTTATTACTTGTAACAATGCCCCCACTATCAGTTTTGTTTCTGAATGCCCACTTAGTACCAATAATAGATCTTTTCTTTGGTCTTGGCACCAGTGTCCATACTTTGTTTCTTTCAAATTCATTTAGCTCCTCTTGCATTGCTGTGACCCAGTCAGCAGCTTGAAGAGCTTCATCCACTTTCTTAGGTTCATTCAGAGATAGAAAAGAATGATAGAGACACTCATTTTCAGTTGTAGTTCTTCTAGTCTGTAAACCTTTATCAGGATATCCAATAATTAAGTCAATTGTATGTGACTTTGTCCATTTCCTAGCTTTAGGAAGTTGGCTTCTAAAACTGGAAGATTCATCATGATCCATACTGTCTCGTTGTTGATTTGTAAAAGTACCTTCAGTATTTCCTGATGCCCCCTGAAACAGTGCTACTATTTATATCAGAATTTGTTGTATCAGTATTTGAGGAATTGGTATTTGATGAACTATCTTCTGATGTTTCTTCAGTTGAAATAGACTCTTGTTAAATATCATGTTACGACCCCTCAATATGTGCTTTATTATTTGAATTTTGATTACCATCAGTGAATAATGGTTCATCAGAGTCTGATGGGATATCAATATATTTACTATCAGAATTTGCAGGATTATCAGGATTTAACTGTTCAGCATATGGCTCTTCATTTTCAAATCTTAATTGATCGTGATCATCAGCATCTTCTGTAATATCCCGTAATTTCTGAATTTATTACAATTATTATTTGAATGTTTTACGTGATTTTTCAATTTGGAAGGAATGAAATTGTGGCTATTTTATTCCTGTCTGTTATTTCCTCTTTTAAATTTAAAGAGCTCGATGTGCTAATTGGTAGTGTTGTGCCGATCCCTGTCGGTTTTCTGAAAATATTTACTAAATTTTACTATTTGCACAATTTTGTTAAAAGCCGATTGCTTTATCAATATCGGTAAAATAAGTTCTTTTTAAAATTTTAGGGATCAAGTGGATATTTTATCCGTGTCAAAATTTTAATTATTGAAAGTATAAAAATATTCTATGTGGAAATTGCATTGTTTGGATTATTTAATTATGTGGTTAAATACAGTATTATGTGTTTAAGTTAATTTAAAAATATTTCTGGTTCAAAGATATTATGTGATAGATTTTATAGGTGTTCCCGTAAGGACCAGGATATTTTGTGATAATTGTTACATGTTTAAACTACATTTATATGAAATTATACATTAGTTGGACTCGTTTAGAATAGCGTATGTTAAGTGATACGTGTTCTATCTCGTTTTGTGTGAGTCGATACAATTTATAATTATTTTTCGGGTTTATTTATAATTTAGAAAATATTTCGGTTTATTAAAAATTATCGGATCGGGACCCTACCGGGACGTCAAACCCAGCAAAATTTGTACTTTTGATTTTATAAAATTAAAATGATTCGTCGGCTCGTTATTATTGCATTTTTGGATCTTACATGAAAAACGGGGAATTTTGATATAATTTTCATATTTATATAAAAATGTTATAAAAATAAATTTTACCCGTAAATAAATATTTCGGGCTATATATTTTACTTAAACGATCCAAGTATCGTTAAATTGATTTACAGGGTGTTATTTTTCCTGTAAATATAAATAGGCCAGGAGTTAATTGGTAAAATCAAAAAAAATCCCAAAATCAGTTGATAATTACAAAATCAGATAAGGTTGCTTTGTATTGATCGATTTGTCCTTCACCTTCAACTCGTGATATTTAGAGATTTACCTAACCATTCTTGACGTTATACACACCAAATCAAAGCTCTCAATGAGCCCTTCAATTTGATACCACTTTCATCAGCAAAGGTTCATAACCTTGTATTTTCGTTTTTTTTAAAGTTTTGATCGAACTAGGTCCTTTGTCTATGGTGTTATTCTGGTTAATCTGTGGTCGTAATTAGTTTTATATGAGTCTTTGCAGTCGATTGATGCTACAAAATCATGTGTTATAGTCTGAAATTGTATAAGCCGAGTTTATGGTTTGACTGAATTTTTGTTTTCGATTTTCTAGACTATATGTTAATCGTTTAGTGAATTTGATGATATTAATCGATTGTACGTGTTTCCAGCTTTAATTTGATATATATTTTATTGTTGTTGGTTGAGAAATGATCGGGATTGATGTTTGGCCGGAAAAGGTTGCGTTCTTGATTGAGTTTCGATCGGTATCGGTGTTACACCGATCCTTGTTGATTGTCGTTATTGTTTCTGGTAGGCTGGGATCGCATGGAAGAGTTGTTGGAAAACCCAGATTCCGGTGGTGTTCTTCAGGTTTTCCGGCCGTGTTCTTCCCCTGGCCACCTGTTGATCCGTTTTCCCCTAATTCCAAGTATAACAAACTGTTTGTGGGTTTTAGTTTTAAAAATAATTCTAAAATCCTGTTTTCATTACTAAATTTTTTAGTTAATTAGATTAATTAGTTAATTAATGACGAATTAGTTTAACTAATTAAGATTCTAGGCTTAAATAAATTATTTTGATTTACAAGATTTGTTTTCTGAAATTATTTTCATATATTCAATATTTGATTTAATTATTAATAAATTATTTTGATTAATTAATTATTTATTTAATTAATTGATTAATTTATTTAATCAAATAATTTTATTTATAAATAGTTAAATAAAATATATTTATTTATAATTAAGCCAAATAAAGTTTTAAGGATTATTTCCTGGTTTTAAAATATTTATAAAATATAGAATAATCAATTAATATTATTATTAATTGATTTATTCTTATTTAATTGATATTAAATAGACCGTTTGTCCATTTTTAATGAGACGAACGCCTACGGATTCAGAAAAATATTCCGCTTCTATTAAAAATACTTTTGAGAACCAATTCCTTTTCTAGTCAAAAGGTCGAGTCTTTTACAAACATTTCTGAGTAAGGTATTTACCAAAACGTCGTGTTTTGACCCGATTTCATTTTAAAAGCACTAAACCAAATCTTGTAGCGAACTGAGTTACGTGTTGCATGGCTTATGTGTTTATGTGTTATGTGAATTATATGCTTACGTGCATTATATGTTATATGCTCAACTGCTGGTAGTTGTATGTTTATTTGATTCCTGTTATTGCTCCGTCTTAGGGGTTATCGTATGGGTAGACGACAGAGTTATAGTTGAGCAGTCTGTCGAGTATTTATCATTTAGACAATTAAAGTGATATGTTTTGAATATAGGTGCGGGTTCCTCGAAATGTTCAGTACCAGACAAATTGGATAAAGAGAATTGACTGAGATTACATGTCGGGCTGTAAGCGCCTGCAGGAAAGACAAATTAGAAAGTTATTGGAATAAAGTTGGTGATGTCATGAGACGTCAAAATGAGATGATTATGATTGTTGCGAGTGTGCATAATTGCTAAGGACCAAAGGCAAGTATTTTTCCCCACTATTCTACTTCCAGAATAGTTAATTGTTTTAAATATCAAAATGTGATATTTTGATTATGCAAGTACTGTTTTGCTAGTATAAATTCAAAGTATATGGATTCTATATCCTCGAACACTCTACTATTTAATAAAATATTCTGGTGGGACATTGTGTCCAGAAAATCAACGGATTATTGACATCATGTTATTCTGGTAATTATTCTACTAGAAGGAAATTTCTTTTACGATAGATAGTGAATAACTATGCTATCCAAAAATACTCTATATAAATAGTATTTTATTGTGTGATTTAGCGAATAACTAATTATTCTAGTTATATCGCCATCAGTTGTTATAAGAAATTATACGTTAGTTGGACTCGTTTAGAATAGCGTATGTTAATTGATACGTGTTTTAACTCGTTTTGTGCGAGTCGATACAATTTATAATTATTTTTGGGGTTTATTTATAATTTAGAAAATATTTTGGTTTATTGAAAATTATGGGATCGGGACCCTACCGGGACGTCAAACCCTGCAAAATTTGTACTTTTGATTTTATAAAATTAAAATGATTCGTCGGCTAGTTATTATTGCATTTTTGGATCTTAGATGAAAATCGGGGAATTTTAATATAATTTTCATATTTATATAAAAATGTTATAATAATAAATTTTACCCGTAAATAAATATTTCGGGCTAGATATTTTACTTAAACGATCCAAGTATCATTAAATTGATTTAGAGGGTGTTATTTTTCCGGTAAATATAAAGTGGCCAGAAGTTAATTGGTAAAATCAGAAAAAATCCTAAAATCAGTTGATAATTACAAAATCAGATAAGGTTGCTTTGTATTGATCGATTTGTCCTTCACCTTCAACTTATGATATCTAGAGATTTACCTAACCATTCTTGACGTTCTACACACCAAATTAAAGCTCTCAATGAGCCCTTCAATTTCATACCACTTTCATCAGTAAAGGTTCATTACCTTGTATTTTCATTTTTTTAAAGTTTTGATCAAATTGGGTCCTTTGTCTATGGTGTTTTTCCGGTTAATCTGTGGTCGTAATTAGTTTTATATGAGTCTTTGCAGTCGATTGATGCTACAAAATCATTTGTTATAGTCTGAAATTGTATAAGCCGAGTTTACGGTTTGACTGAATTTTTTTTTTCGATTTTCTAGACTATATGTTAGTCGTTTAGTGAATTTGATGATATTAATCGATTGTACGTGTTTCCATCTTTAATTTGATATATATTTCGTTGTTGTTGGTTGAGAAATGATCGGGATTGATGTTTAGCCGGAAAAGGTTGTGTTCTTGATTGAGTTTCGATCGGTATCAGTGTTAGACCGATCCTTGTTGATTGTCGTTATTGTTTCTCGTAGGCTGGGATCGCAGGGAAGAGTTTGTTGTTAAGAAACTGCACAAACAAGGCCGTTTTGACCCCGTTTAGCAGTTGTTGGAACTTAGCCGGAAAGTGAAGCTCTTCGGCCGATTTCTGGAAAACCCAGATTCCGGCGGTGTTCTTTAGGTTTTCCCGCCGTGTTCTTCACCTGGCCACCTGTTGATCCGTTTTCCCCTAATTCCAAGTATAACAAACTGTTTGTGGGTTTTAGTTTTAAAAATAATTCTAAAATACTGTTTTCATTACTAAAATTTTAAGTTAATTAGATTAATTAGTTAATTCATGACTAATCAGTTTAATTAATTAAGATGCTAGGCATAAATAATTTATTTTGATTTTCAGGATTTATTTTCTGAAATTATTTTCATATATTCAATATTTGATTTAATTATTAATAAATTATTTTGATTAATTAATTATTTAATTAATTAATTCATTTATTTATTTAATCAATTAATTTTATTTATAAATAGTTCAATAAAATATATTTATTTATAATTAAGCCAAATAAAGTTTTAAGGATTATTTCCAGTTTTTAAAATATTTATAGAATTTTAAATAATCAATTAATATTATTATTAATTGATTTATTCCTATTTTATTGATATTAAATAGACCGTTTGTCCGTTTTTAACGAGACGAACGCCTACGGATTCAGAAAAATATTCCGCATCTATTAAAAATAATTTTGAGACCCAATTCCTATTCTATCAAAAGGTCGAGTCTTTTATAAACGTTTCTAAGTCAGGTATTTACTAAAGTCGTGTTTTGACCCGATTTCAGTTTTAAAATCACTGAACCAAATCTTGTAGCGAACTGAGTTACGTGTTGCATGACTTATGTGTTTATGTGTTATGTGAATTATATGCTTACGTGAATTATATGTGTATCTGCTCAACTGCTGGTAGTTGTATGTTTATTTGATTCCTGTTATTGCTCCGTCTTAAGGGTTATCGTATGGGTAGACGACAGAGTTATAGTTGAGCAGTCTGTCAAGTATTTATCATTTAGACGATTAAAGTGATATGTTTTGAATATACATGAGGGTTACTCGAAATGTTCAGTACAAGACAAAATGGATAAAGAGAATTGACTGAGATTGTATGTCAGGCTGTTAGCGCCCGCAGGAACGGCAAATTAGAAAGTTATTGGAATAAAGTTGGTGATGTCATGAGACGTCAAAATGAGATGATTATGTTTGTTGCGAGTGTGCATAATTGCTAAAGACCAAAGGCAAGTATTTTTCCCCACTATTCTACTTCCAGAATAGTTAATTGTTTTAAATATCAAAATGTGATATTCTGATTATGCAAGTACTGTTTTGCTAGTATAAATTCAAAGTATATGGATTCTATATCCTCGAACACTCTACTATTTTATAAAATATTCGGGTGGGACATTGTGTCCAGAAAATCAACGGATTATTGACATCATGTTATTCTGGTAATTATTCTACTAGAAGGAAATTTCTTTTTCGATAGATAGTGAATAACTATGTTATCCAAAAATACTCTATATAAATATTATTTCATTGTGTGATTTAACGAATAACTAACTATTCTAGTTATATCGTCATCAGTTGTTGTGATTACTCCGGACCATGTGAAATGGGGAGTTATTGAAATAAGGATTTCCATTGATTCTATTCCTTTAAGGAAAAATTATTTTGAGATTGGACTGTTAGCGTAAGTGGCCGTGGAAGGCGGTCAAACGTGGGCTAGGTATTATATGAAATATTTATAATACCATTTTTTGCCAAAGGCCAATGTGTTGCCTTATATTTGGTACCTATATATGGAGCCTGCTTCTATGAAAAGGGCTCAGGTGCTATTACAGGGAACTGATCAGCTGTGATATTACGTCCGTCTGTCAAAAACCAATCTAAAAGTTTTCGTTTATTGTTAAAGCTTATAATAGCTTTATTTACTGTTCAGATATTATTGTTTATCTGTCTTTCAGATATTATTGTGGATACTGTTTTATGAACTCCAATTCGTGTTGAGATTAGATGATTATTGAACCCTCAATTGCTTAACTATCAAAAGATTTATGAGAAGAAAATGATGAAAAATATGAAAATGATATTGAGAATGTTAAGGAATTAAATATGAATTCCTTAATCATTTCTTTGCTTTAAAGAAAATTAGTGTTATAAAAGTTCTGCTTAATAGCAGGTATCAGTTTTATTCGAAACTATTTTGAACTGTCAAATTATGCTCCTATTATATTTGTTGAGCATTTCTTTCGCTCATACTTGCCTGTTTAAAATTTAAATTTCCAGTGAGAGGTAGACTGGCAGAGTTTAGCTGCATAGTTCAGAAAAGAATATGAAGATGCTATTATGAAGATGTTTGACTCAGGGAATGCGGGAATAGTGTAAGTGTTATTGTATAAAGTTGTTTGTAATTATATTAGTTATATTATCGTGTATTTAGGCCTAGTACACTTCTTTTCGAAGTTATACTAGCGAGTTAAGTTTTGAGTGTGTCAATTGTTGAAAAGTGTAACAGAAAAAAAAAGAAGTTTTTATTTAAGGATTTTTGGATTCTTGTTTCTAGAACTGTAACCTAAAAGCTCTTGGTTTAGTTGGGGTCTGATCTTATGTTTCAACTGTTGGCCAGTAATTGGAAATTGTTTAATTGTTAAACAGGTTTAATTTGTTGAGATTTCAGTGTGACGATCAAATCCTCTGACCCCGAATTTGGGGGCGTTACATCTTCTAGACCCGTAATTTTCTTGTCATCAAAAAATACATGAATTGATTCCATGATCACCCTTGATCTCAAGTTGTAAACTCTGAAGGCTTTTGTTGACAGTGGATAACAACCAAAGATCCCTTCTTTAGCTTTTAGATCAAATTTTGTCAGATTTCTGTATGAGTTTTGAGAACAAAACATTTACAGCCAAATATGTGAAAGTACTTCAAATTTGGCTTCTTGTCTTTTACCATTTCAAATGGTGTCTTTCCATGCTTGTTAATCAGTGTTGAATTTTGA
>PHNY01259740.1:33109-49624 GCA_003724115.2 Anethum foeniculum
GAAAATAAGCAGATTGAACAGCTTCTACCCAGAATTAAGTTGGCAACTTTGCCTTTTCAAGCATGGTTCTTGCAGCTTCTATGAGAGTTCTATTCTTTCATTCAACAACTCCATTCTGTTGTGGAGTTCTAGGAGTTGAAAACTCCTGTTTAATTCCTTTTGATTTACAGAACTCTTCTACGATTGAATTCTTGAACTCACTGCCATTATCACTTCTAAGAATTTTCACAGTATGGTTTGATCCTTTTTCCAGTTCTCTAATATGATCAAGAAGGATAGAGGAAGTTTCATCCTTCGTATGAAGAAAATACACCCATGTATATCTTGTATACTCATCAATAATGAAAACTGCATATCTCTTCTTTGCTATAGACATTACATTCACTGGACCAAAGAGATCAATATGTAGTAAATGATATGGCTCAAGGATTGAGGATTCAGTTTTACTCTTGAAAGAAGATTTCCTTAATTTGGCCTTCTGACAAGTATCACAAAGACCATCAGGAGTAAACTGTTCTTTGGGCAGTCCTCTTGCAAGATCTTTCTTCACCAATTCATTAATGTTGTTGAATCAAGTGAGAAAGTCTTTTGTGCCAATTCCATCTTTCTTCAATTGAATCTCTACTCAGAAGACAAATTTCTGAGCCATTAGTGTTTACAGAAAGCTTGGCTTCATAAATGTTACAATGTCTGTATCCTTTCAAAGCAATTTTTCTAGTTGAAATACTGACAATTTCACAATGATCTTCATAGAAATCCACATGATAACCTCTGTCACAGATTTGACTCACACTGATCAGATTATGCTTGAGTCCTGCAACTAGAGCTACATTTTCTGAGCTACATTTTCTATGATGACATTCCAAAGATTAATCTTGCCATATCCCATAGTCTTTCCTGTGTTGCCATCACCATGAAAAATACTTGGGCCAGCTTTCTCCTTAAACTCTGATAGCAAGGATTTATTTCCAGTCATATGTCCTGAACAACCACTGTCCAAAACTAAAATATTTTTCCTGTTACCCTACAATCAGTAAAGCCACTAGTTAGAGCTTTTAAGGACCTAGACTTGCGTGGATCCTTTGGGCTTATTAAGTTTGTTAACATTTGCAGCAAAAGACTTTGTATCAGAGTTTGTGCTAACAGTCTTAATATCAGGAGTTACACATGCATAATTAACTTTATTGATTTTCAAGGAGGGTTTCAGTTCATAATAGTTATAATACAAACTGTGATACTCCTTACATGTATAAATGGAATGTCAAATGCTACCACAATGAAAACATGGATTCTATGGCCTATATCTAACTATCATATTCTAAAACTCCGATTTAGGTTTGATAGTTGTGATATCCTTTTTTTCCATCAATTCACAGAAATATGATTAGTACTACCACAGTTAAAACAAGCCTTTCTAGGTGCATTATGAATTGGTCTATAATTATTTTCCTTATTTATTCCTTCTTTTCCATTCCTATTCTTTCTAGGCTGTGTTTCCTTGTTTTTCTTTGTGATTTCCTTCAACTTATGTTTAAGTTGCTTCTGAGACATCAAACCAATGTTTATTGTCTTAGATTTACCTGCGTAGAGCTATTAGTATTTAAGCTAGGCTTAATTTCTGATGTTGATCCTTTTTCATTTACTGATTTCACATTATTAGTATTTAAGTTAAACTTAACAGGTGTGAGCTTAGACCTATCTTTTCTTGTAAGAGTTAATGGCTTCTTAATCTCATCTTCATTTTCTTAACATAACCTAATCCTGATTTCCAACAACCATTTTCAAGTATTTCCTGAGTTGTTCTTCCTGACCTAGTCCAAGTTCTTATTATTTCTCTCTCTTTTGCTAGTTCCTTTTCTAGATAAGCATGCTTTTTGAGAAGTTCCAATTTAACATAAACAACATCATCTCTTTCCTTTTGGATTTCTAGCATAAAGATTAACTCAGCTTCTATGCGATCATTTCTTTTCTTAAGATCTTCATTTTAAATCTTCATTCTTTCATTTTTCTAGAGTTTGATCCCTATAGCTAACATTCATAGATTTGAGAAATTTTCTCAACTCAGAAATATCATTTGAATAAAAAACAAGAGTAGTTTGAGGTACTTGTTCTTCCATAGGTGCAAAGTCATCAGTATTTCTACCAGTGCATAGTTGACTTCTTCATCAGTATCTGAAGAATCAGCCAATTCGGTTTTCCTTGTGATGAGAGCCTTACTACTCTCAGCTTTAGCTTTTCTGCATTCAGTTGCAAAATGCCCTATTCAATCACACTTGTAGCATTTGATCTTTGACTTATCAAATTTTCCAGACTTTGACTCTTTACCATTTTTCTTACTGAAATCACTTTTGTCAGAAGATGAAGACTTCTTAGAAAGAAAATTTCTTTCTTTTTCTGAAGCCTTTGTACCCCATTTTCTTGAAGCTTTTTACCGTCAAAGTTGCTAGTTGCATCATCTCTTCATCATCAGTATCTCTATCAGTATCTGTGGAGTTATCAGTATTTGAGTCATCATCAATTTTTGATGACGCAAATCATACTTTGCAACCATTGCCTTTCCTTTAGAATGGCTTCTCCTCACAGCTTTGTCTTTTGATACTTTCTCTTCAACTTTCAAGGCAACAAACCTTGATTTGTTTTCCTTTCTTTTGCTCCTTTGTTCCATCTCAAGTTCATGAGTTTTGAGCATTCCATAAATTTCATCAAGAGACATTTCATCAAGATCATAATTGTCTCTTATGGTTGTTGATTTGAGATCCCACTTTTCAGGCAGTGCTAGAAGAAATTTTAAATTTGAATCTTCAAGATCATATTCCTTGTCAACCAAAGATAAATCATTCAACAATTTCAGAAATCTGTCATAGACCTAAATCAGTGATTCATCTGACCTTGAATCAAAGTGCTCATACTCTTGACTGAGTATTGTTCTCATATTCTTTCTGATAGCCTTAGTTCCTTGACACTTTACCTCCAAAGCATCCCAAATCTCCTTTGCTGTTTTGCATTCAATCACCTTGTTGGACATAACATTATCTAAACTGCTATGAAGAAGATGTCTCACGTTTGCATCTTTCATTATCGAAGATTTGTCCTCAGGAGTATAGTCTTTCTTCTCCTTAGGAACAACCTTTTGTGGTACATCTCCAACAACAACATAGAGCTTTGTTGGTTCATGTGGTCCATCATAGATCCTGTCAAGGTATTCAGGATCTGTGGCTTCAGAAAGATAGCCATCTTCACTTTCCAAGTGGAATATTCACTTGCCTTTAGCATGAGAACTCTAATAGCCTCATACCTATTAGTATTGTTCCTAGAGGATTGATTATTTGTATTCTTTTCAGACATAATTGTTTTTCTTGGATCTTAACTTTATGTACTTTAACAGTTATGCTCTGATACCAATTGTTAGGTCTCAAATATACTGTGGGGGGTGAATATAGTATGCAACAATCAAATCGAAATTAACAAATAAAATGATGAACAATTTTTGTATTGATGAATAAAAATTGTTACAAAGATTAAAAGTACTATCTCAAAGAATGTAAGAGTACTATTCTTGAGAGCTGCTAGGTTACACTAAATGATTAAGCAGTAATAGACACCTATAGTGTTAACCTAATCTGTGTTTATATAATACACAGTTACACAATCAATTACTACTGATATGATTACATAAAGATGAATAGATAAAGATCATATCCAATAACTGATTGCTCATTTCCATATGTTGAGTAACCGACATATTCTTGCAATCTTCGAGATCTACAATCAGATAAATCATAACCTGATTTATTCATAAAGTATGATAGAATAAATACTGGTAATAAATACTGATATCAAACACTGATATCAATCTGTCAAACTCTGATGATAAACTCTGATTTGCCTAAGTGCTAAACACTGATCATCAAATTATATAACAAATTTCAAATCGTAGTGATTTAGTATCTAATTTGTAGTTGTATTGGATTAGTATATTATTGTTAGAATGATATTTTGTGTTGGCTTGACAATTACTTATTGATAATGATTCAATCTTGCAATATCATTGGTACAACATCCCTAACATTTTATTACCAATTAAAGCCAGAAAACAGACTGATAAAAGTCATAACTAAGCATTTTTACCATTTAAATTTCCAGAAAACCGACCGTCCAACCGCCAGAAAACCGACCATTGTAGCAAAGTGTGGTCGGTTATATGGATTTAAATTGGCTTCTGCTTTAAAACCGACCGTCGGGTAACCGACCAAACTTAACCGACCGTTGGTGAAGTTGACTGCGGTCGGTCTTAACTTGTCAGTCAAAGTCTATTTTAATTTTATTTCTAAAATTTTCTATTGTACTTAGTATATAATAAATATATTAAATATAATACATTTAATGTATTATAAATATATTAAATATAATATATATTCAAGGTATTAAATCTATTCAATGTATTAAATATATTTAATGTATTGTCCTTAATATATAATAAATATTTAAATATTAATACATTTCGTATTTATTGTACAATAATATATTTAAGAAAATAAATATATTATAAAAATAATATGTTTTAAACATTACTTCTTTCGCTAAATATTTTTCATCTTTCATGAATACCCTTTTCATTTTAATGTAAGACTCACTTAAAGATATAACCCCTAAAGTTACCCCTAAAATTTCTATAAATTGAAAATGTAAATTATACGATTTAATAATATGATCGAACCATATGGATGTTTAGGGGCAATTTTAAATAACACATACATAAATAATTGTAATTTTAATTAATTGAATAATATTTTTGATCACTTTTTTCAATTTAGGGGTTAATAAAAGCGATCATTAGGGTTTCTAGGGTTAGTAAAACCGACCGATGGTAAGTTAAAACCGACCGATTATCAAAAATAACAAACCAGCCTAAATTTTTATGAAAAAATTAAAAAACGTGCCTAAATCAAATGGTGCCGTTTTGCATGTGTCACAGTTTCCAACCATATAACCGACCACCTTGTCGGTCGGTTTTAACCCGTGTATAAATAAAAGAAAAGGATCGTTCCCCCTTCTTTGTTATCAATCTCAACTCTCTCTAACTCTCCTCTCAACTCAAGAAAGTCAAGAAAATGGCGATTTCTTCTCCTCTCAACTCTCTTCTCGTTGATAATCTCTCTACTCGTTCCGTTCCTGGTTTGCAAAAAAGGGCTAGTTTCAGTTATGTTCGTGGTTCCGGTCGTGGTTCCTCTACTCAATCCTCTACTCCGTTCGATGTAAGCTAATTTCAATTACGTTCTATTTCAATTCTTGGTTGTGTATGTGTCTATGTTTATGTGTATATGTATGTGAATGTATATATTTTGAGAATTTTGCATTCAATTTGTTTGTCGGTTATGTGCAATTTGTTCGTCGGTTATATTTTTGGTGAATCTTCTGTTAGACCTCTAATTTTAGTTTTTAGTTATATGTATGTGAATGTGTATATGTGTATGTGAATGTGTTTGGCTAATGTTGTGTTTAAGAGTTGGGTAAATGTGTATGTGTATTATATTAAGGGGATAAGGGGATAAGTGTTATTGTATAATTTGTATAATCGATTTCTGTTTGTTTAAGTGTTTTCGGTTTTATTATGTTGAGGGGATAATAGGATAAGTGTTTAGAGGATAAGGGTTGATTGATTAATTTGTTTAAGCATATTATGTTAAATTGTTTATTGATTTTAGGCTTTTCTTTTGATTCTTGATTTAATTTGTGGGGTTTTAATAACTTGATTTTTATGTGTATGAGTTTGTTGTCGGGTTTATTGTTAAAGAGTTGAGTTATGTTTTTGGTTATGCTTGATTTTTCGGGTTTTAATAACTTGATTTTAATGAATTGTAGGGGCTCTTTGGTTACCTAGTATTATTCATTATGCTTACGATGACGGTATTGATGATGGCAAAGAAAGGAAAAGGGAGAGACAAGGACAAGGACAAAGGCAAGGGCGTTTCTAGGGCAAGTCAAGGGACGAGCAAGGGCAAGGCCAAGGCCAAGACTAAGGGCAAGGGCAAGGGCAAGGGATCACAAAGGGGGAAGAGCATGTTGCTTGACGAGCCAACGGATACGGATCCCGAATCAGAGCTCGAGCAAAAAACACAATGGATGCGCAATCGGATGGAAGAAGAGTGAGGAGACCGCGGTCACATTCAAGTGGAATTTATGGAGCCAAATTACCAAACAAACCTCGACGGATCAATATCTCCGATGGGCAGTAAGTATATTGTTTTATATGTAGTGTTTTTAGTGATTTGTAGTGTTAAAATATATGTAGTATGCACGAGTTCTTGAGTTATATAAATAATTTGTTCGCAAGTTTATTTTTTTTCAATGTTCTATATATAGTATTAAAGATGATGAGACGAAAAAGACTTTGCTCGGGATGATTCGGGCAAGATGGCCAATTGGTAAATACACGTTTAGCGTCATTGACGCGGCTTACCCAAAATGGCTCGGTCTTATGGTAACTGAGTTCCAAGTAAGTACATTTATTAATTTTTCTTTGTATAATCTATTTTTTGGTTTTATGCCAAATTTTAACCCTTGTACTTGTTCCTATTATGTAGAAATATTATAGACAATTGAAAGGACAAAGTCGTTCAAAAGCAAAAGCTATCATTGAAGATCACATTAAGGTCACAATCAAAAGGACCATGAACAAATTGAAGAGGAGAGTAGATAGAAAATCAAGGGAGCAAGGGTTCCGAAGTTGGATTTGAAACTGGACTACTGGAACATCATATATTGGAAAGATCTTCTCAAGTATTGGAGACGGACGAAGGCCATTTGCATAGGTCCAAAGTTGGAGCGGCCAATCGACAACGTGTGAAAAGGTTGCATAGCGTCGGTGCTCACTCATTTAACCGTGTACGGGAGGTAATACTATAATGCAAATGCAAATATAATTATATAATACGCTAATGCAAATGCTAATATAAGTTATTTTGTTGTTTACAAGAATTTGAAAAAGAAATTGGCTAAAAATCCGACTAAACTTGAGGTGTGGGATGAATGTCACACTAGGGTCAGCTCTACTCCCGAGAACCGAATATATACTACCCTGGCCGCTTTGCACACCGCAGTAATCTTTTCATTTTAGCACTTTATGTTTTTTTGAGTACATACATATATGTTTATGTCACAAGCATGAATTTTGATTAAATTTGATAAATGTGTAGGAACGATATGCCTCTATTCTTGAGAGTATTCCGGTGGAGGTTACTCAAACGGGAGAGCGGGATGAACCTAGGGATTGGTGGATGGATGCAATGGAGGTTCCCCAAGGTGAAAGGCCAAAAAAGAACTGCGTAGTGAGGTTCCCTAGTGCTCGAGCTAGTGATCTCATTCCAACACTAGCCACACGTTATAAGGATTCCACCCGTGACGGCGCCGGCTCTTCCTCATCCGCTCCAAGACAAAATCAAGTGGTCCCCGACACTATCTTCCTCCCGAATTTTTGCAATGTGCTCAGAGAGATCCGCGCTAATCCTCAACAATTTGCTCACCGTCTTTCGGATGAAGAGATAACAACCTTTGCACGGACCGCTCTCGAGGCGTCTGATCCGTCCGCTGACTCTACTCGAAGGGCTGAGTGTAATAGCCTTATCAGCGGGGAGGTTGTGCACATTATGGGGACATTGATCGAGGATATCCTCCAAAAAATGGATGCTCGTGTTTAAATGGTAATATAGTTCACCAATCTTCGTTTGTTATTTGTTTTGATTGATATTTAATCTTGTTTTTTAATTGGTTCACCTGTTTTTGTAGGAAAATGTCCAAGAGGGAGAGAGGGATTATGCCGATGTGGACGAGGATATGGATCAGAATACAGATGATGAGCTTGGTGGTGGCGAAGGCGGTGGTGAAGGCAGTGGCGGCGGCGAAGACATGGATGAGGACAATGGTGGATCATCCGATGTTTCGTTGTGCAATTAGTCTAAACTTTTGAACTTTTGGTTACGGTTTTTGTTGAACTTTTGAATCAGTTATGTTGGTTAAACTTTGGAATGTCCAATTGTATCAGACTTAGTGTAATGTAATGTTTAACATTAAAATGTTTTTTATGTTATATAATTTGTTTTTTGTATACCAATGTTATATTGGTTTGGTATATGTTCCTTGAATAGGATGTTTGGTTATAGTTTATGAATTGATTTTGATACCAATGTTATATTTGTTTAGTTATTATTGGTTATGTATACCAATTATTTTGGTATATGAATGTTGAATGGAGCTGCAGCAGTTTCTGCAATTTTTGTTATGAACTAACCCAGAAAACCAACCGATTAACATCATAACCGACACATAACTGACCGTTTTTACCATATACATTACCAGAAAACCGACCGTCTATAAACTATAACTGACCAAAGACAGAAGAGACGATCGGTTATAATACGGTCGGTTATAGTATCTTCAATTTGCTTCTGTTTTAAAACCGACCGTGTGATAACCGACCACTTATAACCGACCGCTGGAGAAGGTTTGACTACGGTCAGCTTTGTCTCTGGTCAACAAGAATAAAGATCACTATAACCTACCACAGTAGATGGTCGGTTTTGGTTTTCTATGCTGACATGGGATGCCACGTGTTGCCACGTGGTGACAGGTGTACAAAAAAGGGCCCACATGGCCGGGAATTCAAAACACTAAAACTGACCACGTTTATAGTCGGTTACAATTACTAAACACGACCAATTGACATAACTGACCAGGCTTAAACCGACGAAAATGAATGGTCGGTTTTAGGTTCATAACCGACCGTTTAAATTTATAACCGACCATATTACTCGGTCGGTTATGGTCTGTTTTCCTGTTGTTTTCCTGTAGTGTACTAGGGTTCACCACTACGAGAAAGTTAAACAAAGTACAGCTGGATAACTTTTACAAAAGGGGACTGTTCTAAACTATTGTTCATCAGCTCAAAATACCGTATCAGTTCTAAGCATAATTCAAATTACATTAATTTAATAAGGCCTAAGGAGGAAACAGGTCTACATCTTGGTCAATATCTTCATCGCCTTCAACTTCTTAATTATTGCACTTGCTCCACAGCCACCAAAGTCTACTACAACAGAAACAAATACACAAATTATAAGTTATTTTTCCAATTCTATTGTAAGTTAAATATCAAACTACAAAAATTAAGTATCCAATAAACGAGTAATGAACTTTTAATTAAAATCAAACTACACGAATTAAGTATCAATAATTTTTTTAATGATCTTATGTTAAACTGCCAAGATATAATACTTAGATTCCCATCATCTATTCATTAAGTATCAATAATGTTTTCAATAATAAGTTTATTTATTAAGTAAGCTAACTGTGTAAGTTAAAATTAGAGTAGACAGGAGATTTTTAAGGTCATTACTTGTCCATTCAATATCCAAACAAATCTGGATGTGCTCGTCACTTGTTTTAGGTATCTTTTTGTAGACTACCTGTGTGCAGACTACGTGGCTATGGTCACATCAGCAGTTTAATTATATCTAGTAAACCAAATAAAACCAAACATACTCATACATTAACGATCATGAAAGAATGAAAATCATGTTTGAAGCAAAGTCCATAACTCTCTATCCAAACAAAGCTCATATCTTGAAGATAATAATATCTAAAAAAAAGTTTATACCTCTACAATGATCTTATGATTTTCCTTCAAGATCAAGCTAATCAAATCAGTAGCTGTTCGTACATAATATTTACGCTTTGACAACTGAATTGGGCCAGGAAAAATAGCAGTCGCTAGGATGTTGACCTCCTCGTCTAGTAGGGATTGCTTCACATCACGGGTGGGTAAGGAACGCACCATCTTCCTGACATCCTCTAAGATCTTCGACATCATTAGGAAGATCAACAGATTCAGTCGAGTCTTTGACCTTTCTTATCTTGATCAGCTGAGTTGCATCCCGTGATCCGAGCATCTCCGCCAATGTTTCCTGTGAAACATCACAAGATTCCCCTTCTTCGTGGCTCTTGCTTTAGCCAGCACCATCATATCATTCTTTCGCTGAATTTCCCTTTATGTACGAGGGGATGCCGCTTCATCAGTAAGTGACTCGAAATCAGATGCTAATGTATCTCGCAACTTTTTCATTTTCTCCTGCAATATGGGCGTAAAATTACAATATCAAAATTCATCGTGAGAACAAATTATTTCATTACATTAAAACATAATAAATAAACATGTAGTTGTATCACACACATTCAGTGGGGTCATACACCTTTTGCCTCTCATTCTTCATCTATTTCCTATCAAATGGAAAACAAAAACCAAACAGTTATCTGGAACTAGAAAATAAAAAAGGAGACTGATTAATATATTTACAAGATAGAATCATACCTCTTGTCTCTGTTCAAATGGTTTTGCCCCGGTGCGGGAGGCAAATTCAACCATTTTTTGAGCTCTCTGTCTAGTAGTCAACAATGTCTCAAATTCTGGTGTCTCCTAATAATCGCAGATCAAACTCCACACACGCGAGAAGTAGTGAGGCCTGAATGCTTCTCCTTTAATGTCGATTTCTTCTTCAGCTTATCCGCATTCCAGCAAGTCATTTACCTTCAACACATGCCGGGCCCTCTCACCACCAATATTATACTCAAAATTCGGCTGGATGTGTTGTCACAACTCTGTCGCGGTCTAGAGTTCCATTTGGATAAACATAGTACTCCTAAAAAAACAAATTGCATAATGCATAGTATTAAAACTTGAATTAATTAAAACAGAAGTCTTGCAGACTACTCAAGTATTATAAACTTTCTTTAATAGTCAAGTAGTATTAATACACAAAACCGTTACACAAGTATTGCAAACTGTTAAGGATATGTCATTATACAGGTAATGTAATTTTCTTCAATACTCAAGTAGTTTTCTAATTGCTTTTATGCACAAAACTATAATGGACTATGATGTTATAATTGCATAGTGTTGCACAGGGTGAAAGAAGAGAAAACACACATTTTCTTTAAAATTATTGATACATTTACTGTGAAATTATAGCATACACAGACTACACAAAATCAAGTAAATCATGCAGGACTCTTATTTAGGCTCAAACAATCAAGTGCAAAATACTCAATTATTTTGTTAAATTAACAAAAGATTTTCGTAAACAAGAATGTACTAGCATGCCTTAACTAGAAGGTTTTATATTCTTGACTGATCAAGACAAGCAATAGTTCCATAGAGACACGTAACACAATAGCACATAGTTGTTCAAGAAATCATCTACATTTGTTTAGCAATGAAAATACCGACATTCTTCTAGAAGACGACACTAATTAACAGAGCCACCAAATGAGAACTAATAACACTATTTTAGCACTACAGCACATAAGAGTTCATACTTAGATAGACAAGGTCAGCTTTTTTCCAAAGAACTCACACAAGCGCAGATAGAGAAACACTTTCCAAGCTATGCAAATTTAATCAAAAGAATGCAAGTACTATAACTAGTCATCATTCTCAACCACTACAAGTACATATATAAGGCTATAAAGAAGATGAAAAAACACATTTACTTACTTTAAAATTATTGATACATTTGTTGTACCAAACTTCAGGTGAAGCTCCCTTTGTCGACACCGTATACTCATCCCATTTCATGCCAGCAATATATAACATAGTTTTCTTGGGATTATCGGACCTAAAACTGTAAAAAATTAATTGAAGTCAACAAGTTGATGTTTGGTTGTGCAAGTACTAATGCGAACAGAATTAATAATGACAATAGTAACTAAGGTATAAAATACCATGAGGAATGTATATAAATTAATTTATTGTCCTTTTTTGTTCCTAAGAAAATAAACCGCTGGCCTTGCATCCTTAGGTGGTTTTTTTGAGTAGTCACCTTCACAACAGCTACCTCTTTCCTCTAAAAAAATTCTCCCGGCTTTTTATGGCCTCGTAAGACCCTCCACCCTCCACGTGACTCCTTCTCCTACAAAACAAACACCTTTAATATAGAAAAAGAAAGCACCGAAATACACCTAAAACAAAATAAATAAAGTTCATATAAAATAGGTGCTCATTTAATTAATATACACATATAAGAGCAGTTAACTGGTGACAAGAGATTAGTTAATCACTTAATAAGAAAAAGACATAAAGTAAAAATCAAATATATGACATAGTATATGATTCCTCAAGATTCACAAATAAAGTGCAATTAGAGACTGAAACTTGTTCATGTCTCATCACTTATTTAAAGTCAGGTGTATTCAAATAAATAAATCTGTCACAGTACAAATTCAATCTACAAGCTCAAGTTAATAAATAGGAATGAGTCTAGAACTTATGCAGCATTCAGAAAGAGTAAGAGGTTATAAATTATTACACTCTAATACATATCAGCCATTATTAAATTGGTAGTGAAGGAAATAGATTCAAGGATGACAAGAAAGTATTATAACGTGATTTTATGTCTAAAAAAATCTGCTATGAAGAAGTTTTAATAGAATGATGCATTTACTTAGCATAGCATACACATGTATATAATATGCATATACTTAAAATAATCAAGAGTATACATATATAATTTAACACCAAGATTGCTCCATCTAAAATCAACTTATGAAACAACCTAAAAGGAACTAGAAAAAACACTAATACACTTAGATTACCTCGTTTAGTTTTTAATCACATGCACAACTAAGATTTCATTTTTATTTAATGAAAATAAAAAAAATTTATGTATGAACACATTCATCCAATTAATAATCAAGGAGAAAATATCCAAGGATTGCAAATTAATTCACCAAAGTGAACTCACTCCTAAACACGGTTACTAGCCAACATTTTCAACCAACAAATTCACAAAAATATCACTCCATTTCTACTCAATCATCGAAGACCGCCCTTTACAAACTTAAATAAGCATAAACTATATTGATTTATGTATAAATGAATGATTTATTTATAAATCAATAAATAGGAATAGGATAGAAATCATTATAAACAAACAAAACCCCAACACAAAACAAATAATGTACTAAAATCTAATCTGAAATATGAAATTAGTGCACAAATCATCAAAATTGGAAACAAATCTCAATCAGCTTGCAATATAGTCAAAACGTACACCAACACAAAAGCCCTAATTTACAGAGAGTGAGTGAGAGTGAGTGAGCATAATAGAAAGAGAGGAAGAGACATAACAGTGGAGATACAAACACACACGAATACGAAACCCTAATTTAAAACCCCATAACAAATACAAACACATAAGAACACACAAAATTATAATTCACTACACCAAATATGACCTATCCAACCCCCTCCACAAGAATGTAACCCGGATATGTTAGCTTAGTTATTCTACTTATGGCCTAATATAACAATGTGTTTTTTGTGTTAGCTTAGTCAAAAACTGTTATATGTTTTTTGTGTTAGCTTAGACAAAAACCCGGTGTGCATTAGCTAAAAAGTGTTGTAGCTTGCAACATATTTGTAAAAGTGTTAGCTTATAGTGTTAAAATATGAATATAATATTTTTTTAAGAATAAATATTAATTTAAATTAATTTTACAAAAATTTAAGGTTATTTACAAATTGAATAAATAAGATACATGATTAAATACAAATTTTATACATTACAAAATAAAAAAATTAAATAGGAATTTGAAGAATAATAAATTTTATATAGAAATTTTAAAAGTAATAAAAAATAAAAATAGTAGAAATCCCCCTCATTTTAATATGAGTAATGATATAAATTTTTTAAAAATATAAAATGTTACAAATGTAAATGTACTCATTTATAAAAGTAATAAAATACATATAAGTGACTATTCTTTTTCTAAAATAATTACTTCATTTTTATTTATTTCAATAATAAAATATAAAGTATAGATTTGTACATGGTTTGGACTCAAAGTAGGGAAAATTTTTGGGCTAGAGCGGGCAAAATTTTGGACTAATGCCGCCCAAATTTTCACATAATACCCTCTCCCAAATCTCACTCGACTTTTACTCTGAGCACTTTCACTCTCTCTCTCCTCTCTCTTCTCCGCTAATCTCTCTCGCAAATCTCTCTCCCTACTCTCTCTACTCTCTCTTTCAATCGATTCAAAACAAATTAGGACTTTGAATTTCTCTTTCAAAACAAATTGATTCGATTTGAGGGGTCGAGAATTCAGGGATCCGGTTCTTCATTTTGTTTATATTTCAAGGCTTTCATTCTGGTTCTTTCATCTAATTAGAGCTAAATCGATTTTGTTTATAAATTTATTCATTTTGTTACCATTTTTTAATTCTGGTTCTTTCATTGGATCTCTCTTTTTTTTTTTTAATTTTAGGTGTTCTTCAAATTAGGGCTTTGCATTTGAAGACTCTGATTTAAGGTATTTTCGATTTCACGACTTTGTTTTTATGTTTATGGTCTTCATTTAAATGTTTATTTGGTGTATCTGTTGCGTTATTGTTGTGATGTCTTTCTGTATATGCCCGGAGCATTAAGGGATTAATTGTGCTTTCTTTTTGATATGCTTTCCATCATTTAATGTGTTGTTGGTACGTTAAACATGTTCAAGTATATAACTGCTCGGAACAAATATTGGTACATTTAATCTGTCTTTGGGTTATCATGAATCTAATGTTCAGTTAGGAAGATTTTTTTAATTAGTTTAGCCTGGACTACATTGATTATATAGATGTAGTTGAACCTTTACCTAATAAGATTTATAACACTTCGTCATCAGTTGGTTTCCTTTTCCTTTGCTGTTCACGTAACTCGAGGACTGATGGACCGGTTTTATATCAAAAGACTTGGCAAGAAAGTGTCCCATTAGTTCTAAGTCTTCTGATATAAAACCAGTTCCATTAGTACAAGAAAGTTATATCCTGGAAGGAAAATCAAATTGTTGATGCCGATTCTCAAGTTTCTATTCCAACTTATTGAATTGTCGATTTTATACCACTGCTAGGTGACAAGGTCTTAGGTTATGGATCCTTCTGCATCTTTTATAAGTTAATCTAGTCTTTGTCATGATTTTTCACGTTTAATACCATATTTTGTCATGGTTGGTTTTATGCTTATGTGATTCTCTGTTATTGGTAGGGAGGAGCTAAAAAAGCTCTACTGGTGTTACTAGTTTTATGCTTATGTGATTCTCTGTTATTCTCTGTAAGTGATTTGATTTTCTAAACTGATTCATTGCTTTCAATTTTTCCTTTAAGTCTCTTATTATTGTGTGTTTTTCTGTTGTCTACCCTAGGTTGTTGGGACCCGAAGTCATATGTGCCTCGAGAAGAACATTCACTGCTTAGAAAATATATTGTTGCTCCGTATGATCGTAGATATTGGTATCTTCCCACCACTTCATATATGTGTATGTTTAGTCTGAGTATTTTAGATATATAGTTTGTTATCAATAATATGTTCGGTAATGACTTATGACTTGTATACAACTTCCTGACTTGTAACCGAGCAGATTCTCCACTTCTTTTCATATTTAGAGGTTTAGAGTTTGACTCGTGTTCCTGCTATTGATAATTTCCGCATGCACACACACAAAAGATCCTCACCAGAAACATTTTTAGTTATCCTGTTTCCTTCTCTTTCATTTCTGTTCTCTGAAATTGTATCCCTAATTTGAAACTACAAAGTTGATGTTAAGAATCGTGGTTTGACTGAGCTTTTAAACTATTCATCAGATGGTGGCAAACCTTTCTGGTGATGCTGGTTATCTACTCAGCATGGTCATCTCCTTTTGAATTAGCCTTCAAGAAGGCATCGACGGGAGTACTTTTGTACATTGATCTGGTGGTTGACGTCTTCTTTGCCATTGATATCATCCTCACTTTCTTCGTTGCTTATGTAGATAAATCGACTTATTTGCTCATTCATGATCACAAGAAAATAGCAATAAGGTATGTAATAGTAGGTTATGGCAAGGATTCTTAGACGTGTCAGCAATGACAGATAATACACAATTCCTCGTTAGGTTATATTTCACATCCACTTATATTATGTACACATATGATTCTGTTTGGGTACATCACGCACCTCTGGTTCCCATTGGACATCGCATCAACTCTTCCATTTCAGTATATATACCAAAGATTCTCTGGTAAAAAGCATACCAGTAATGTATTTGGTTTTCTCAAATTGCTTCCGCTCTGAAGACTCAGGCGTGTTAGTGAACTCTTTTCCACGTTAGATTTCTCTTCAGAAGCTTAATTTACAGTAACACTGTGAATGTTCTGGATGTTGATATAGTTATTTCCACAAGGTTTCACATGCCCTTGTGTCTTGATATGCTACACAAAAACTCCTAGGTTCAGCCTGCTAAGCTACCAATAAGATAGAGACTAATGTCCATGAATAATTGATTTTTTTTTGTAAATTTAGAAGTACATATATATAACACAATAAAATTTTTTGCCAAACGTATTTGCCAACTAAAGAACATATACCAGTGGAAGGTCTCTAGAATGCTAAATTAATTTTTGTTAATTAAATTCAGTCTTAGCTATATTTATGATTAATAAAAGAA
>PHNY01259752.1:414-11647 GCA_003724115.2 Anethum foeniculum
TGTATTTATATGGTATCTTTATTTAAACATTTAGTGTAATTATGGATAAAATCTGGAGAATTAGTATATAAGAGGCGGAAGAAGGAATGAAGAAGGCTGAGGAAGAAAGAATGAAGAAGATGAAGAAAAATTACCATTTTACCCCTATAAAAGTAACGGAGTTAAATGAAATAGACGGCAGGCCATACTTTTTAAGTAAACTCAAACTGTGATATAGCAGGTGCTAGTTTATGAAGTGTAGTCTCCCAAGTGGTCTGACACCTAAAGTGCACGTACACATAGTGTATTTTACTCTATTTCACTATTAATATTTGATGATATGAACTTGTCAATGACTGTATGCTTGATCTTAAATCTATGAAGGCTTGTGATTATATTTAGGGAACAAGGAACTTTTTGAAGTAGATACAAATTTGAGTAAACCTCCATATGCATCAGAAAGTTAACCTCAAGTCTGTATTCTCCATTAAAAATTTAGAATACATTTTTACACAAAAGAGATTTTAACATTTACTGGATTTTTCTTTTTATTTAATAGTTCCAGTGCCTCTTCCTATGTAAAGACCATAACAGCACTTGGAGTACATTGTACAATTATTTTCATTTACAACTTAATATCTCGTTGATGACACAACCGAAGTATATAAATTTGAACCCACCAATGGATCAAAAACACTCTGTTGTGAAATTTAGAGATTCTGGCATTTAGATTTTAAGGTACATTACTGTATTATTCAAGTGCTTATAGTAAATACTAAACAGACATTTCAGGAAGACTCGGTGTGAAAACATTATCGATTTTAACCTTATACCATCAGGCGTCAGCTAGGATTAGTATCACTCGAATGTGGCGAGGACACCTCACAGAGCGAAAAAGAGAAGAATATTTCATACCTTCCCTTTCAAACATTAAAGTAAGATGATTGCTAAGTTTCTACCAGAGCATATTGACTGATCTAGCAATCGGTTGCAATTTAATCTAATGATAATATAATTGAGACTTTTACAGGGAGAGCGTCACCTTCTTTGTTTACCCTGTAGTATCTCTTCTCATACTACCAATAAAATTATAATGACAGAACACCATGAAGCAACCACAAAATTCACAAGTCATTAAGAATATAACAGCATACTGGTATTGATAATCACAGTACACTGGTGCAAACAGATAACATATAAATCACAAGTCTGTAGAGATATTATACATGCATCTACTTGCATGTGTACCAAATAAAATTGCACCAGAATCCCATACAAAACAGTAAATTTATGGCAAGCTTATTACCTACCAAATACAGAAACATGAACAGATGATACATTAGTAAAACTAGTAAACTACAATTGAAAATTAGTACAGAAATGTACCAGTGTCATGTAAACAATGCAAAAACTTCCACTCTTACCAGATGTTCAGACACTCTTTATTTCTATCCCTTAGGATTACTATGAAGTGCTAACCAGTCAAAAAAACAGAATACATAAATGTATGCATACTTCCATACCAAGAAAAGCAAGGATAGAATTGGTGAATAGAAACTACCAACTTTAGCTAGACATTGGATGGTTGAAGATGTACTCAATAGCAAGACCGCAAGAATCAATCTTGTCAGCTTCCTTGTCTGGGATCTCCAACTTGAATTCTTCCTCCAAAGCCATAACAATCTCTACAGTATCTAAGCTATCCAAACCTAGATCCTTCTGAAAATGAACATCAGGAGTCACCTGCATATGAATTGCAAAAGAGCTGTTATGCCAAAAATACATTTCGGTGATCTTTAATTATTTCATTAATATATATTAATCCATCTTCAAAATTTAATGAGTTGCTAATTTATTACTAGCAGCCAGGAATTGATATAAGGGGAGGCATGGGGTGGCTATGGTCCCACCAAAACCTCCCCCCGAGAGCTTATCTTCCTTTAGTTCTACGTATAGAAATTGACTATAAAGTGTACTTGGTTCCCCCATAAACTAATAAATCTGATGCCCCAGATATATTCACAAA
Organism: Anethum foeniculum; assembly: GCA_003724115.2. Classification (NCBI taxonomy): domain Eukaryota; kingdom Viridiplantae; phylum Streptophyta; class Magnoliopsida; order Apiales; family Apiaceae; genus Anethum; species Anethum foeniculum. Next base: position 2,420 of record PHNY01259752.1, read on the forward strand.
TCTCATATGTTTTGGTTATCATACATAAAAATTCATATCTTTAAAACTAGAACTAGAATGTCACATGCATTTTCATCTTTCAATTGTTTTTCCAAAATTTTGCCCCTCCACTTATTTTTCTGGTTTCCTCCCTGCTAGCCGGAAAAAAAAGGCCAACCTTTTGAAGCTCGAGGTCAAATAAAACGAGGATCCATACATACAAGCTCCTGGAGTAATGAGCATGATAGCATAAATATTTCTCTATGATCCATGTATCACATACAGAGAAATCCTAAGTCTTAATACAGAAACATATATGTTAGTACTATCAGGAATAAAGATGGCACTTAGATAACTCGTCAGGTGTCTTGCCTTACTCTATGTTTCTCTTCCAAGAAACCTGAAAAGAAATATAGTAGACGGCCCTAAATTTTGGGGTTGCCCACTTTGATTAGGGAACCACACTTTTTGCTTCCTTTGGTTAATTTTACTCTCAAACTTGTTGAATAATGTTTCTAATATATATTTTGCTAAACGCTCGAGTGACTGCGTGATACTGTGAAGTGGTGTGTTCTAGTAGGCACTACATCACCTGATAGTTTCCTCTAAGCTTTCATACATCGATGAGTTAAAATCAGTAAGAAAAGAGGTTCATCATCCAACAGACAACACCGTTGCCATTTTGTTTTTTTTCCTTTTCTTGGAGATAATTATCACAGATGAAATACAGAATGCTTTTGTGCCACAAAAATAGATTCAAGCTAAAATAATTAGTAACAACGATTTAAAAAAAAAAAAAAAATTAGTAACAATGAAGTGCTTATTATTATGAAGATCATCTGAGCTGATCATATGAACTATTTCCTAAGTAAATGTAAGATTCAACTCTTCCACTCTTTGCAGAAGAGAACAGTATCCTCTGAGTTCTTTATTAGCAAGTACTGAGCACCAGGAACCGGGGGATTGGGGACAAGATATACACATAAGGACTGAAATCTACAGAGTCTCGATATTAATGCATGGTAGGGATCAATATTTCAAAGAAGGAGATGACATCCCTGAGACAAGTCAACAAAATGAACCAAGGTTCGCGGAAGTAAAAGTATAACTTTTAACCAAAAGGATACCAATAGTGTCCCTTCTACAATGATTTTATGCCAACATTACTGTTTCTTTCTTGGCTATCTTTGAGCTGCAAAATACACAACAAAGAGATACTAGGGATGCAGTACTAGCTACAACTACCAACCAAGACCAGAATTGCTACTCGATCAACAAAATCTCTCTCATCTTTACTATCGAAAAGTTGATACTTCCTTAAAGCTAAATAAGGTACCAGCTTCCATAAAGAACCCTCATCTCCATAAAAACATAGAACTGTTATAGTTACTGGTAGAGAAAGTACATTAACACACTCTAAGCATAATAAATTTCTGGAAAGAAATTTGTGAGCTAAACTTTTACCAACAGACAGTTTCTGGTATAGTGTTGTTCTGTACTATTAATTCGACATATAAAATAGTCCGGAAGCAATAACATTTGTGTAACATATATAATGTTATTTTTAGTAAAATATACAAAGATCCAAATATTAATAAATCAATCTCTTTCCAGTCTAACTGAGATTACATAAATTTCATGTAAAGCAGATCTATTTAATCAAGCCGAGGTTTGACTAGCTCAAGCTTTCAAAGCTGGTTTTTTAGACATATATCCTGTTCGACTCATGTTTGGCTCATTAAGATCACGCTATTAAATATATTTTTTATTAAAAATTAATCCTTAACAATTTGTTTTTAAAATTTATAAAAATTTCTCGAATCATACAGACAGGTACCTAATTTTTAGATACAATCTCTAAATCAACAACTTCCAATCAATCATCTAAACTGAATTAAATTACATTCAGTACAACTACAACATAAGAAAACAATATACTTATACAAAAATTACATATAAATCCTATCCATTAGAACCTCCTTATATTAATACTCAATAAACCAATAATCTCGATAAATATTGTCCCAAAATAACAGCATAGTGCATTTTAAACTTCCTCAAACAAATTAATAATAGTCTTCCATCAGGATGCTATTCAGTTACAAAGGTATAACTACATTCCAGTTAGCTCCCGAGCTTTCAAGTTTATATACCAGTCTAACTTTTATTGATTCGACTCGACTCGTTTACACAATTACAATCCTACTAGTACAATTAAGATAAAAATGAGAAAATAGAACTAACAAATACAATTAAAATTAGGGGAAAGATGAGAAATGACCTTAGAGGGATCGATTTTGGGGTGACTTTTGACGACATCGAGAACTCTATCAATGACTTGATTCTTGTCGAGATGATCGTCGCCGTGGGATGAGAATGATCTGACGGTCGAGATTTTAGAGAGATTTAGAGCTAGGGTTTGAGAAACAGGGACTCTAATGTGACTAATAATAGCTGCTCTGATTGCTGAAGCCATTTCTCTGCGTATATGTGTCTGTAATTCGCTAGTACCTCTTTGAGTATTAGAAATGACAAACGTAACGGAGACCTACATTTAGCGGGCTCAATGACTAGTCATAAAATAACGGTAAGAGTTAAAATTTGCTGCAAGTAATATGTTTTGTATACATTTTTAGAAATTTAAAATAAAAATTTATTAAATTTTTATACATCAGTATTAACAGTAACTGATTTTAAAATTTGGTCACATATTTTTAAAATTTTAAAGGAAAATTTTAATAAACAACTGAAGATGAAAAAGATAATGAAGTGACGGATTAATTTAAAAATTGACATGACTGCTCATTTTTACTTTTTTGTAAAAAAATCGGTATGAGCAGAGTTGATGCAAAATCACACTTGCAACATTCAGTTTGCAAATGGGTCCTCAATATGAACTTCCTATGTATAGATAATAAAACAAAGAACTTAATACAACACAAATTTAAGATATTCTAACATATTATTACTTAATTTCAATTTCAATAGATAACACCACACAAATTGTGCTTAATATTATATTGGAAGAAGAAGAAGAGTATAAGGCACGAATAAGCACGAATGAAAATGAAAATTGTAGACCTTCATTATGAACGTTACAGAGCTACACGTTAGGTGTAATCCATAATGCAGAAGGGGTTGAATGAATTTTGTATGTTTCTTTTAATATTTTTTATGTTCTTCAAAACTTTAAGATGTAGGTTGATTACGTGATAAACAGTTTTAAGTGCGGAAAATAAAGAATAAACGATCTTAACTTTCAATCTACTTGTGGTATTGTGGAAAAAAAATCTACTTGTGGTATTAGATTAAAGGAGTTGCTACAAACTATGAGTTTAAAATTTGAATTCTAAGTTATTAATTACTTGAAAGAGATACAAAAGATTTTCAAATACAATTTTTAGGCATAAGGTCTATACAATCATAATAAGCCTACCCAACTGACAATGTCACTTTATATGGCCAAATGAATTCTACCATATAGATTTGTGATAGGTTTTCATAATACTTGTCTTGTTACTTACATTATGTAATTACTTCTAGATTGCTCAATAATTATAATGAGTTTAGGGGTTGTCAGTGTAACATCCTGCAAATATTAGTCTAAAAAAATCTTTCTAGAAAAAGTGCAATCGAAGATTGCTCAGGCAGCAGAATGAAGTACAATTGAATAAAGTTGTAGAAGACACTCCAAGTCAGATATAGTGAAGTCTAGAAGAGCTACATAGTAAATTGGTACAAAGCCATATCACAAAGTTGAAGATGTCGTGAAGTCTGCTATATCGCAAAGTCAGCATTTAGACTATGTCGTGAAGTCTAAAGTCGGTACTACATTACGGTAACGTATAGTGAAGTCAAGAAAATATCTGAGTACACGATATTTTCAACTGGGCAATTCTACTACAAGAAAATTGAAGGTATAATTCAGAGGTTAACGGGAACAATCACTGCAGCAGCTGGTACATGGAGGTGGTCCATGGACAGATGTCAAATCTACAGCAAAACTTGGAGAGGAAAAAAAGGAGACACGCTACTAAGAATCAGGAAGGTGGTAACAGAATGACAAGGGGCCCATGCAAAGGGTGACGTGCCTTCTCAGTATTGGCAAGACACAGCTCACTGAAATTGTGTGTGCACAGCTTGTGTAATGTAATATATATCCAGTGCACATCTTATCTTAGTGAGTAGAAGGAAGAGATATATTTTTATTATGTTTTTCTTTCCTTCTCTGTAAGCAAATTTGAGAATTTATTCTTAAGAGAAACCAAGAAAATGATCACCGATTTATCTTGGAGCTGTAGTAGCAATTTTGCTTTATTAATATAAAGTAAATTGAATTAATATCTTGTGCTGCTCTTATTGCTTATTTGCTTATCATTAGATACTATTGTTTAGCTTTCAAATCGAGAAGAAGTTGATAACTAGTCATTCATTCCCCCTCTGCCTAGTTGTTTTGAGAATATTGTTTCTAACAAGTACACAGATATAAGAAGTGAATAATGCACATTATATTAGATGAGCAAAATCCACTTGATTACAGATGAATACTAAACTAGAAGGAAACAAGCTTGACTATTTATAATGTCTGCACTATTCGGGAAACTTCTTAAGACGTCAGCACAATCTTCAAATATAATATCACCTTCAATCTTGAATCCTTTTCTTCTACGTATCTCTCCAAACTTCTTTATAGGTTTTTCATGTGCACTCTGCAATATGAAACTTCTTTGTTTCTCCGAATCCTAGAATTTACTATTATTGCAGTTTGATTTTTACCTAAGTCCAAAAATGATGAACTCTTGGTTAGCTGCGACATGGATCATTCTCGAGCATATTGTGACTTCTCGGTATACCAGTTTGACTTGTCAACATGTAAACTTCATGATATAGCATTCTGAAGTTTGTTACATGATGATTACACGACATGCTTTATCATCATTTCATAAGCATCAAAGCTTAGACTTCTCGATACAGCTGTAAACGATTTAAACTTCATCGTACTATATAGGAGTTTATGATATAATTTTATGACTTTGTTATAAGGTGACTTTTCGATATAGTTCATGTTGGACTTCACGTCATAGTTCTTTTCAGCACTTCACGATACAACTCATTCTGAACTTCACAATATCATGACTTAGTAGATTTTCTCATAACATTGCAACTCCATTATTTGTCAACTTTCTTCAAACTTGTTCAGGGCAAATCATGATCTTCTTCCGATCATTATTACAATGACATAACTACAACTAAAAATTATATGTGATGACCTAATCTACTAAGTACAAATATTCAAGAGCATAGAAATAAGGGTTTCCCCATTCAAGAGGTCATGTAAGTAATACAAAGTATTACTATACAATATTCTTGTTGTTAGATTTATTCAGGCATGCCTTTATAACCAAAACAATCTCACATCATAGTGGTTTTATAGTGCATCATTGTGTGATTAATCGTTATAGAGAATAAGGCAAGGGCGGACCCAAGATTCTAAACCTATTGGGGCTAGAGTAATTTTTTTCGTATATTCAATGAAAAAATAAATGGGCAAATTAGCATATAATGTAAAAGCAAAATTAAAAAGTTCAACCATGTTATTAACTTGAAACCCACCATATAGTAATAAAAAAAAACCCACCATACACAAAAAGTAAGTAATTATAGTAGTTTACAATGAAAAGTAAAATAAGATTTACCCACATCATTGGGTTGTACTCGACGATTCTTTTGAGCATAAAATTAATCTATCACTTTATCTGAATTAATGACTTCAACATACTCCCTCTCAATTTTGATATGCATAGAATCTCTTTCATATTCTTCCTCGATTTTATTTCAAAGAACGGTCTTAACTAATTTAATAGCTGAAAGATCTCTTCTTGTAGTTGTTATAGAAACAGTGAGAGTTAGCACAAGACAAATCAACATATAAATCAAACTGTAGTGTTATGCCTTTCTTGTATCAACCAGTCGTAGACATAACTCAGAAAGAGTAGACAAATTTTGAAACTTAGCACGCTTAACCACATCAACCTTATAATCGTGAAGTTGGAGTTTAAGATGGTACATCTCTTATTGTCCAAAATCAGTAAGATAAAAGGTACTAGCAAGTGTACAAATATGTCCAATATCAAACAACTTAAAATTGTTCTTTGGTTTCAAAGATCAACTTAGTCTCAGAAGCTATACAACATTATCATTGAACCTATAATGTAGCTCTTCCTACTGAAAATCAATTACAGAATTAAATACATAATAATAATAATGCTCAACTGATATATTGTGCCCGTTTGGGAAATCTTAAAATAAGTAACTTATGACTTAAGATAAATAAGTGACTTATAAGTGGTAAGTAGATAAATGCTTATAAGTTATATAAGTGTTTGGTATATTTCAGTTTTTTTTACTTTAATGAAATAAAATAAATAAATTTTAAATATGATTATCTTAATTCGTGAATTATAAGTTAGATTGACATTTTATAATATATATTTAAATAATAAAGTTAATAGAAAAGCAAAAAAAATCAAAATAAGTTGAAAAAAAGTACGTCGTTACCAACATCCAACTTATCAGCTTATAAGCTATAAATTCAACTTATAAGTTGGGCTGACAAACACTCGTCGATAAGTACTTGCGGGCTTATAAGTCAATAAGTTGACTTATGAGAGGTTGTCAAACAGGCCCATTATCTCCTTGATGCAAAAATCAGATACCATCTATATAACGAGCATTCATATCTTGCACGTAAATTTTATACTTTGCACATACCGACATGACATAATTCAAAAGAACATCAAAAACCTCATCTCTCAAAGATTGTAGCAATTATTTTGTTGTTGCAGCTAAATCCATGACATTCAAGATATCAATTGAATTACTTTGTAAGACGTGACCGATCAAATCTATAAGGCCCATGATCTTATGCATCAAATGCAGCACAAATAAAAAGTCAAATGTTCCAGTGCCTTTAAAGAACTTTTAGCTTCTCCACGTATAGAGTTCGAAGAAGTACTACAACTAATAATGTTTTCCAACACAATAATTATTTAACCAAACTTATCAATCAAGATACAAGCCCAATTATAGCGGAAACTACATCTTGTAGATCCAAATTGATATATATTCCCAAAACTGATTAAGTCCCTTGCCAGTCTCATATTCTCCACTAGCCATAATATGGTCAACCTCTGTCCCGTGTGCAGTCTTTAACTCCAATAAGTGTTTAGAAGACCAGTAACAATATTCACAACATTAGACAACACAGAAAAGAATTCCCAAATAGAATCTTGAATATCAGTAGCCCCAACCAATGCTACTTGTAAACAATGAGTAGAAAAATGTACATAATAAGCATATGGAGAATCTTTAAGAAATAGAGCTTGTAAACCATCAAATGCACCACGCTTAATACTAGCACCATCATATCCCTGACCTCTCATATTATGAATACTCAAGTTATACCGTGTGAGAACATTAACAGTTTCTTTCTTCAGAGTTGATGGTGTTGTATAAGCCACATTAACAATATCAAAATAATGCTCACGAATAATATCACAAAACCAAAGCACAATAGTCATTTTTTCTTTATGTGATGGATCAATTACTTCATCAACTAAAATTCAGAACTTAGAATCTCCCACCTCATCACGTATTTTATTTGATATTTTAAAAGTAAGGATATGCAAAATATATTTTTGTACTTTTGGAGAAGTATACATGGCATATTTTGGTGCATTTTTCAAAATAAAATTTGAAATAACAACACTCAGTCTACCAAAAATTTTGATCATCTGAACAAAATTACCACAGTTACGAGTTGATGATTCATTATAACCCCATTATAAATGCTTTCAAACTCAAGTATCAAACAATCTATATAGTAGCTCTCATATGCAGTCTATTCATTTTCATCTTTTTCAAAGATTGATAATTAATGACCTTTTCAATATGTCTTGTAAAATTCTTCAACCACACAAAAGATTTTACTGTCTTTTCATGTGGTGAATTACAACCTCCAATATGCACTAACAAAACACATCTCTCATTTTCATCAACTCATTTCCATATCCTAAATCCATGAATAATAAATGCATGTTTTACATATGCATCATTTTCAAGTAAAAAACACGAAAGCAGATTGATGCATCTTCCGAAATTGAATACTCTAGCCAAGTCCATAAGTTAAACCAAGATGCTTGAGATCGACGATGTTGATTACCAAACTCAGTAAGTGGATACTGATCTTTACGCAATTTAGATTAACACGCTCTCATTATAATGTCATCACGAACATTAGGTAGATACATCCAAATTGGATGACGAAGACTCGGATCGCGTTAAAGGGATGCAAGATTAATTGATGTAGCATTAGGAGTAGCCGTACCACTAGAAGCAGTTGTGAGAGTACCACTAGGAATAAGTGTAGAAGTAACACTAGGAGTAGATGCGAGAGTATCCGTAGAAGTCGAAAAATAGGAGAACAATGTCTTTCTCTTTCGATCTTGACTCCTAAAACAAACCGAATTAAACAAAACAAAGATACAATTTTTGTAACAGAATTATATACTTTTAATGACATAAATAAGACAACCGCACAAATTCCTGCATCCCAAATATGTAAATATAATACTACTTCCTCCTCAGCACTTGAGACTTTAAATTAATATAACAATATAATTTTATTTTAAAAACAATGACGTTATAAAATTATTTGCTAAAAATTTGTGTAATAGTATTTTACCTTTCAGTTTCTGAAAAATATAGTAAACAAATAGAATTGGTGCAAAGATACCTAACCTCAACTATACATACAAATATAATTTGTGTAAAAGTATTTTATCTTTCAGTTTCTATAAGATTTTCTAAATGAGAGTACATATCTTGCTTAATTCTAAAAATCAAGAATAACTGTTGTATAAATTGAGCTATATTCTATAAGATCATTTATACATGGTAAGATTGTTCTCTTAAGTAACCACAAATAGATAGCTACAATACCAACACACATACATATGAAATTTAAATAAGAACTTAAGTTAAAGAAAAAGAAATATATCATAGCCACCTCTTATGCCGCCAAAACTGGTGTAATGCAAACCCATACCTAATGGCTTAAATCCTATATCCGGAAATGTTTTCTTAGTAATTTGAGACCCATACAATGCATACAATGTATTTTTAATGATAAAAGCCACCAGATACAAGTTTTGGTGATAGTAAACACCAATTACATCATTGTCTTCTAGA
>PHNY01259757.1:2279-18778 GCA_003724115.2 Anethum foeniculum
AATATTAAAAAATCCAAAAAAAAATTATATATTATAAAATCCAAAATAAAATTGAAAAATAAAATTTTTGTATATAATTATCTTGTCTCAAAAGCATGTTAGCAAGGATAAGCATTGTGTAGATTAATTTCGCAAGATTAATTCCGATTTTCATATCCATTTAAAATCATTTGATGCGTGATAATTCCTTGTGTGTGCTTGTGAAAATTTTAAAACTTGAGATGCTTCTTAGTCAATTTTGGTGAGTCGAGCATGCTTTCACCTTGTGAGGATTTGAGCCTAAATTTATGATTGATACAATTTTATATCAATCCATTTCGTTTGTTGTGCGATGATCGTTCTTAGACATGTTGCTCTAGAACTTATTTTAAACCGTTTTGAGACTACATGATATGTGTATGCATGAATATGATAAAGGCACTAGGATTACCCTATCATTTAACCTAAACAGTGCCCTTGAAAAAAATAATCCTTAGTGAACCCCCTTGAGCTTATATCTGTTTCTTTCATATATCATCAATCTAAAATTCTTGAGCCTACTTGCTTTTTCTTGTCTTATTTTACTGGCGGAGCATATTGATTCAACTTCAGGGTTGGTGAATATTTAGTGTGGGGATTTCTTTTGTTAAAGTGTTACATTTTGGTGAGAATCAGCATGATATAGTTACTTGATCTCGAAAAGAAGAAAAANAGCATCATGTCCTCCTTTGAGATCAATGGGTGGCAAGTGCAATGTCATATGAAAATGACGATCCATGTACATGTGCTGGTATTAAGCGCAATTCTTGGTGACTTTTCACTGCCCTTGATTACTGGAGAATGACTTGAATCTTGAAAAAAAAGTGAAAAAAAAGTAAAAGAAGAAGATCAAATAGAATTTGTGTTCATTGTTTGTTACAATGTGAAAGAGGGGAAGTACATGGTAATATCTACTTTAGTGTTTAATGCTTGTGAAAGCCTGATCAACTTTTACATGATCTACCTTTCATGTTGGGTGCTTTAAATTGAAAGTGAATATTATACTCTATTGGTTTATCAAGTTTAGCCACTTGTTAGCCTATTTCTTTGATTCACTACCCGTTACATAAGCCCCAATACAACCTTTGACAAAGACCTTTTGATTCATGTATGCATATGTACGAAGTAGTGGAGATTTGGTGGACAACCAAGCATATGGAAGCACATGTAAATTGATTGAATTTGAGTGAAACACTTACACCTATATACTTTTGTGAGTTGAGAGCCATGTGAGATTTTTATCCATAGCGTGCTTACTAATTTATGAACAAAATATGTTAAACGACATGCATTAGCTATTAGTTACATAGGATATCATATACTTACTAATTTATGAACATATCGAGTAAAAACATCTGTGTTCAACAATGCACACTTTCAATTAGCTTTCAATTAGTAAAGATAGCATATACTTACTAATTTATGAACATATCGAGTAAATATCTGAGTAAAAAACAGGGACAACGAGGGGTTTCCGCTAAGTTATTCCGGTGAATGCATGCTTTTAATTTGTTACTCCCTTTGTCCCTCTGATTTGTATACATATTTTTTAAAGTTGGGCACGCATTTTAAGATAAATATAAAGTATGCTTTGATAATTTATTTTTACATTTTTCTTTTTTTAAATCAAACTTCAAATGTTAAATTTTTATTTAGAAGAAAAGAATTTTAAAAAAAAATTAACAAAATATTTATGTAGTTATGTTATAAATGAGTGTTCCCCGTTCCCCAATATATACTATTCGCGAGGAACGGAGATAGTATTTGTTTTCTGTCTTTTTCAAACAAGGGTTTCGTTTTCTAAGAATTTTCAATATATTTGGCACTTAAAATAGAATATTACTTTTACGAAGTAGCACAGGTCTCACACACCCTTGCGAAAAATGTCAAATAATAAGTGGAACCAATATTGCTGCTAGATTTTCGAGATGAAAGACTATAACGTCATTCGACAGTAATTTTTACGAAATGTATAATGTCACATGCCCTTGTGTAAACTATAAATTAAAACCTGCTGGGATGTATAATTTTTTCTCTATTCACTGTTTTTCTTAGATACGTTCTGGTTTAGTTTGGCTGATGAGAATACAATGGTAATAAACAAAAATTGTGAACAAAAACAAAGATCATCATACATGAGAGAATGGAAAAAAATGTGTCAATTAATTAAACTAAATGACGGTTCAGATAATTTTATAATGACGAAGAGTACTTGTTATAAAACAAACGAGCGGTAAATAAAATTGATCATTCTTTTTATCAAATTGATGATTTCAAATTAAACCTAAAATCTTTAGTGAATGAAATGGACGCTCTTGCGAGGTATGCTACGATACATAATAATTACTTGTGTCCACATGAAATGAACATTGCATATATATATATATAAACATATATACTTATGTTTATAATATAAACATATATTATACACAAGTCCGGGGACCATTGCCGTGTTTGGGTGATAATGACAACCTATAGAGCTCCTCTTTTATTTAAATGGTGCATGTCGCGTATAACAAATTTGGAAAATTGTCAATTTATTCTATTTAATCACTCTTTATGTCATTTTCATGGACAGCTTGATGAATAATTGATTCATTCATGGTTTCTTTTTTGTGTAAGCAAACTTTGTGTGTGTATATATTAATATGGTCAGGTGTTAGAGTTTTCATTCTTCATTTGTAGTTTGTGTGTTTTCACGAGAGCTAGCTTCGACAACACTTCTCCTTCAGGTTTGAATGAGTATATATGATTTTTATTCATATTTTTTAAGTAGAGAAACCATGCTTTCATTTTCTACCTCGATTGTATACAATGTTTTACAAATAAAGTTATTAATCCATGTCTCTCTTTCTTACTTACTGTGTGTGTATGTATTACATGTAGTGTTGATAATATCATCAGCTACTACTAATCTAACAATATGAAGATCTATAAGAATCTGTAGTCTATAGTGTACATACAGAGAGAGAGAGACACCCAGAGAGAGAGGTGAGAGGTGTTGTTATATAAGATGATCATAGTACTTCAGCTTAAAGCAGAATTTCATCCAAATTAACTACAGATCCAGAAAAATTACTAATGCTGAGTGATTATCTGACCTCATGTTATATATTATAAGCTTTGTAAGTTTATCCAAATATCATCACTTGTTTTTCTTTTCATTTATCGTAAGTATAAGCTATCTCTGTATGAGCCCATAGTAATTCAGAACCCTAGTTTTTAGTACTCCTAGTTACAGGTAATTTTCTGGATCTTAATTCTTCACCTCTTCGATCTTCGATCTGTAATCTTCTTCAGTTCCATCATCATTTAGGTTATTATAGTTCTCTCTCTCTCTCCCTCCCTCCCTCTCTCTCTCTCATGTTTATAAACAAGAGTTCTGCAGCCTATATATTGTTTTGTTCTTTCTTTTCGACCATGTTAAGTCTTGTTTGAAGAGATGGATCTCGGTTGATCCTGTACAGACATGCATCAAATATGGATGACCTAATCATTCTTTACCTCTCCCCCTTCTTACATTTCCGATGCAATGTAATGATCATTTTTTGCTTCGTACGCATATATTTCATCTATAAATACTCCTTTTTTGTTTCCATCCTCATAATGATAGTATTGTACAAATTTCTGAAAATGATCTGCATCTTATAACAGAAAAATGTTGTTAATTAATTAGGCAATCTTAGTACCACTAAACATAATTAATAATCATTTGCTTAATTTCTAGCTTAAATTGTGTGCGTTATTAATTAAGTGTACTAATTTGTATAATTCTTATTAATTTCAGAAGAGGGGTAAGATGGGGAGAGGAAAGATTGAAATCAAGAGGATCGAAAACAACACGAATCGGCAAGTTACGTTTTGCAAGCGTAGGAACGGACTACTGAAGAAGGCTTATGAATTATCTGTTCTCTGTGATGCTGAGATTGCACTTATCGTTTTCTCCAGCCGGGGACGAGTTTACGAGTTCTCCAACAACAACAACAGGTACGTACTGTAATTTTCTTTTATTATGTCAGAGTTTATATATCTGTGTTTTTAGAATCTCAAAAACTTGTGATCATGACATATTGTTCATGTAAAACTGTGCATACAATACAAATAGCTTCCCAATTTGATGTACAACAGATATAGAGATCATATCAACTACTCTGTGCATTAAAGGAGGATGTGTTTAGGGAAAACTATATAGATTTTAGTGATCTCATTCCAATATACCATGAGTTGCTTAAAACCGGTACTAGCTACTTTTCGATCAGTCTTCTCATCAAGTAATCTCAGCTCTGGTGTTTGACCATTTTGGAATAATAAATCGAAAAGCATTTTTTCAAGCCTGATCTCTTTTTTATCCTTACATTTTGCTTTTCTGTGAAAGTGGGAAGATTTTCACATTTGGTCAAAGATTTCCAAGTACTAGCAGGTTTTTTTTTTTTAAGTGAAGGAGAAAGGTAAACTAGAACCTAACAGATTCCCATCCCATGCAAGATTTTGTAAAGTTCCAATGCATATATCTCAATATAGAAGTAAATGTTTTTTACAAATACATGTATATATAGTACAATGCTTCCGAAACCAAATTTAACACCTATGAAGTTTTTAACTGTATAAACGACCAATATGTAAACTTCAAACAAATATGGAATCTCTATTAATTTTGTATATTGAAAAAGCTTTATGCGTGTATATGTAATGTACGTAACTAGTAGTATATCTGAAATTATTATTGTACGCCACCAATATGATTGGATGGGTAAAAGCTTTAAACGGACTTGGCGGAGACAAGAGGTTTTCCAAGTACTCTGACCTCCTTTCATATATATGCTAGCTGCAGATAGCATTCATCTCTGCATCTGTTTGTCTCAGTCATGTCATGTGTATATTATTGTGCAATGTGCATGCAAATTTATACTAGCTAGCCACACATACAAACATGAGTATTAAGCAATTCATTATCATATATATATATATATATATGGTTATCAAATAAAGTACACATAAACATAGCAGCATAGCAAATGTATACTTAGTTACTTACTCATATTTTTACATAGGACTATAAATTTTCACTATTATACCTCTTACATTTATCATGGCTGATTAACATATACTAGTAGCAATTAATATGTTATATTTTGTATACTTAAGTAGTAAATATATATGTGTTTGTTGAATAGTTGCATTACCCAGCTCGTATAATATGCAGCAACATAAGGGGAACTATCGAGAGGTACAAGAAAGCCACAGCTGATGCTTCAAGTACATGCTCAACTCAGGAGATCAATGCTCAAGTAAGTCTTTTATCAGATATTACTTAGAATGATTATTTTTTTATGGATTTAGTGTAATTACAAAAACGTGTCAATAATTTTTTTACGAAATATATGAACTTTTACATGACAATTATATCACACATTTATATATATAGGTTTGGGTTTCAATACAAGTTAATTTGGCCTAAATTCATAAATTACTTGTATTTGTATTTTTTTTTTTCATTTTCACTCAATCGCATCTTTTTGCATTATAAATCCATTTATATATGGACTTATGGATGCGCGCTCGTAGTTCTACCAGCAAGAATCGAAGAAGCTTCATCAGCAGATTCAGATGATCCAGAACTCTAACAGGTATATATATCATATTTGTGTGTGTGTGTGTGTGATCAGCTTGGGATAATTGATAAATAAGCTTCAATATATATTGTAAATTTCGCACTTTGTTAAGGTCACGGTCAGATTGTCCATTCGATTTTGTTAAGTTTTCAGCTGGCTCATGTGCTCACATGCATGGCATCAACAGGCTACTCCTGTTTTCTTGTAGTGATATAACGTAATCAGTTGGAGCTTAAATGACGGAAGAAAATATGAAATTTATATATTAAATCAATCGTCACGTAAGAAAATAGAACAATTTTAAGCCAAACATACAAAAACATCTGCACAAAATGCTATCCTACTCCATTGTCTCTGGTTGCCTGGTAGGGTTCACCAGGTGTCCTTTTTCCAAGATTCCACCAGCTGAGAGGAAATCCGGTCATTGTGGTCGTGTTCAATTCTGATTATCCGACCAACCCATATCAACTTCGATGATTGGTTATGGCTCTCAAGATACCCCTGGAGGTAATCTGATTGTGTTCGTTTTGAATATCATTAGGCCAACCTATACCTCCGATTGTGTCAGTGCCATCATCAAGAGCTCTGTTTCATTTTTGACCTTATCTTGAGTGAAGTTTTCATATTCACTTGTCCCTTATACCACCGTCACCGTCTAATTTAGACCATTTTTTAGTGGAATTTTAATTTTATTTTTCTTGTAAGTTATAACTCACTGATTGTGCCGCGATTTGTCTCTTACAATTAGGATTAATTTAGGATCCTTAGAGAACATGAGGTGTGTTGAACAATATTGATTGAATAATAAATGTGTGTTTGGAGTGACTGTGCTTGTGTTTTATGAATTTACCAACATATATACTTGTAATATATAGGCATCTGATGGGGGAGGGCTTAGCCTCTCTGAATGCCAAGGAACTAAAGCAGTTAGAGCACAGGCTTGAAAGAGGCATTGCAAGGATCAGATCCAAAAAGGTAAATAACCTTGTCTTGTAATAACATAAAATTAAAATGATGTATTCATTTTAAGTACTGAACATTGTAATGTGAAACAGCATGAGATGCTACTTGCTGAAGCTGAAGGTTTGCAGAAAAGGGTAACATTTTAAACTAGAATACTTACCTTATATATAATATTAATTAATTCGAAAACACAAATCTAAATTTTAACATTTGTATGTGTCTGTATACTACATGGACATTTGAGCAGCTAATCTTGCAAGTATTAACCATATCTAATTTGGATTAACATCTCTATTATAGGAAAATGAGCTGGAGCATGAAAATGCTTACTTAAGAGCAAAGGTACACTTAAAAAATTTCTGAATATAAATTACCATTAAGTGTGTACGTGTGTGTGTTGTATTACATATATGTATGTGTTTTTTAGCTTGGTGATTATATACATGCAGATAGCAGCAGAAAATGAGAGGCTCCAAGGGCTGAGCATGGTGACAGGCAGTTCAGTGGGACAAGAGGATTATAACGTGGAGTACCAGGCCTTTCTTGCGCGGAATGTGCAGCTCCAGTTCAGCATCATGGACCCTTCTCCTCCTCCCCCAGCCGATCAGGTGGAAACTCATGACTACCATCTCACCCCCAGAAAGCCTTTTCAAATGGGGTATGTTACTATTTACACACATCTGCTATGCTCGTATATATATATATATGTTCACTATTGTCTATCTTTTTAATTAGTACATTATACATGAGTTATCTCTTAATTTCAGGTGACTTGACTTGGTGGAGGAAACTTGAGAGCATGCGTACGATCTTTGACTAGTACAATAATAACAGAAGACATAATAAAAGTAGCTATTTCTAATACACGTACTGTTATATATTTAACAGACCAAGTTGTGTTATTATTGGAACCTTTGCGTCCAGATTGAAGTTTAACCATGTCTTCATTTTATCAAAGGGGGGGTACACCCTTTGCACAATTGTACTCGCTACTTTTTGATCAGTATGCATGCTGTTCAACTTAAGAGGGTTCCGTGCTTAGTACAAATTAGGTCCTTGATACTACAAAAAAAAAAAAAAAACTTTTTTTATGCATTATTTGTCACAGAATTTTTTTTCCCACGGAAATCCGTTGAATATAATTTCATGGGATAAATTCTTGCCAATGAATTCAGTAGTTATTAGATATATGTTGAACAAAATTTAGTGATAGTTAAAAAACAGTCAAATAAAGATACGTGAAATAAATTATTTTCACAAATACCCGTAGCAATGTCTTTCCGTCAAACTAGAATCCGTAGCATTAAATATTCAATCGAACTTGTTTTCGTGACAAAAAATTCCACTACTAAATCCGGTGGAATATGTATTTTAACTGACGTCATCCACGAGCCATTTTGAATTTCGTGGGCGGTAAAGTTCCCATCCGGGTGAGTTAAACCAATTGAATCCCGTAGAATAAAATGTTAAAAATGTTAAACAAATGTTAAAAATGAGGAAAAAAAAAGCATCAAACCCTTTTTAAAATTACAATTTTGTTTTCTTTTTATTTTATTTTAGGTAAAATTCTAAGTAAAATCATTTGTAAAATATATAATAATAGGATAATAGTTTGGAAAAATAAAAATGATCCCCCAGTAATATAAAGAATAAAATAAGTTATAACTTGTATTTTTAAAATAATTTTAAGATCAGTGAATAATTAAATTAAGATTTTTAGTGAAATATCAAAGATAAATACAATAACATTTGTAAGATTATTTAAAATTACTTAACATGAAAGTTGCCTTTATTTCATTTATTATTGGTATTTTAAAAAAAATCTAAATATTATTCATTGATTCTAAAAATATTTTAAAAATATCCGGAGAGCTTATTTTATTCTTTATATTATTGAAGGATCATTTTTTATTTTTTCAAACCATTATCCTATTATTATATATTTTACAAATATTTTTACCTAGAATTTTACCAAAAATAAAACAAAAAAAACAAATTATAATTTTAAAAAGGGATTGATCCTTTTTTTTTCTCATTGTTAACATTTGTCTAACATTTAGGCCGACATAATTGTATATGTAAGAAAGAAACAAGAGTAGGATAATGGTACCACGGATAAAAAATAAGAGTACAAGGGTACCATGAATTGAAGCAAAAAATGTAATAGTACATTTTGCAAAAGTCTATTTTATGGGGGTATCATCAAGAATATCCCTTATTTTTTATAAAATTAAGGGACTATAGACACAATATGAATGAAATTTTAAAAATACTTTCACCTAAAAACACATTTATATGAATATTTATATGAATATTAGTTCTAAAATGTTGAATACAAACACATTAAACACTGTCACGAAAATCTAAACATTACATTATAATTTTATTTTATTTTTGTCAAACTACACATTTATTGCACAAGATGCTTTACATCTGAAAAACTACGTAATATGAGAAAAAAACCTACACATATCTCTACTATACCAAATATTTAAAGTTTGATAGGGTACCCATTTTTTGGTACACGCTAAATTTACCTAATTACTCTTATATATTTTTCATAAAAGTAATTATTATTTATAACTAACCGGTTACCTTTCCCAATTACAGTACCAATTATTTTTTCCAACTATAACATGTTACCTTTTCTATTTATCCCAATTAAAACACCTCTTTTTCTAAAAATATCACAAGTAAGTATATTTAATAAAATAGAATATAATAATAATTTGATTCCTGATAGCTAACTAATTAACTTTTTCAGTTGAAATACGTAATCTTTTCTATTTTTTTCTTACCAAGACACTGTTCTTTTCTAAAATTAACATCAGCAATGTTATTTAATAAAATAAAATAATAATCTTATAATTATTAATAACCAACCAATATTAAAAAATTTCAATTCAAATTAAATTAAAAAATTAAAAGATATTAAGAAAATCTGTGCATCGCACTGTACCTACGTTATTTACTTAATCCCTTATTTAATTATTCATGTTATTTTTACTTAATTATCCTTACTTAATTATTTATTTTTATGACCTATTTATTTTAAACTTATATTAATCCTAATTTTTGTATATACCAATTACCTTTTTTTAACTAAAACACGTTACTTTTTTTATTTTTCCCAACTAAAACACCTCATTTTCCAAAAAAAAATACGGGTAATAAAATATTATAATTACTAGTAACTCCTGTTTTAATCATAATTAGTATTAAACCAATTATCTTTTTAACTAAAACACATTACCGTTTTTATTTTTACCAACTAAAACACCTCTTTTTCCAAAAATATCATGGGCAATTTAATTTAATAAAATAAAATAAAATATTATAATTACTAATAACTAACCAATTAACCTTTTCATCTAAAACCCATTACCTTTTTTATTTTAAATAACAAATTTGCTACTTTTTTGAAATAATACAGACAATTCTATTTAATTTCAATTTAAATATAACTAACCAAATTTGAATCACATGGGTTATAAACTAGTTTGTTTTAATGAGCAACAAACATGGTTTGAATTAAGTATAGGTTTTAGGATACAGATTTTGGGGTTAGGTTTTGGTTGATTAGGGTTAGATAATTTATCATATTAAACAATCAAAATTAACGATCCAACCGTATTGATGTAAATATTATGAAAAATAAGAGGCATGTTAAAAGATTTATACCTTTTGAGTTTGTTTATCTTAGTTATTACAATAAAAATAATAAAATTTTAAATTTTCAAAAAATTGTATTCGTGGAAATAAGGACTCACTAACAACGTCTTTCGTAAAGTATATTCCGTGTTATCAAAATTCTGTCAAATTTATACCTAGTACATTGGATTTAATTCGGTCAAATAAAATCTTCCGTGGGGTTTCTTTTCGAGAAATTATAAATCCGTCAAATTTATACCCTAGTCCGTTGGATTTAGTTCAGTCGAATATGTAAATTCGACTAATCTAACGATAATATCTCCGCCTTAATTTTTTTTAATATTGTACGTGGACTTTTGGAAACCCTACTGCTGCTTTGTTTCACTTTTTCTATTGTGGCCTCTTTTCTTCCCCCTTCTTCTCTTATCTCCTTCCACCATTTCTACTCTAAAGGTGCTTCATTTAACATCAAGTAAGCATCATTTCTTACTTCTCATTAAGCTTAATTTGATTGTTGTTTTTATTATTATAATCATCTTTATATTGTTTAAATGCAATAGAATAATATTTGGGGATTCTTTAATTTTTATGCATATGTAGAATAGATAATTTTTAGTTGTTCTTAATTATGTTGGCGGCATTAGAGTGATTATTAGAAGATTTTGTAAAGGATATATCACAATTTTTAAAATTGAAATATTTATTTTTGATATTTATAACCTACTAAGTTATGTGTAAATTTCGTAGATGACATCTGATCGTAGTTGGATTGGTCGAGTCAATTTAATGCATGAAAAAATATATCCGAATATTATAAAAAGGGTGTAGCAAGTTTCATTAAATTTGCAAGTGAACATGTTGAAGATGATTTCGATCTCATAAGATATCCATATAAAAATTGTGGCAATAAATATTGGAAAGGTTATGATGATGTTACTTCTGATTTGTATCGACATAGCATTATGGAGTGGTATACTAAGTGGAATTTGCATGGAGAGAAGAATATGTGACATGTTGAGGCCGGACAAGTTCGAGTAATATTGGTCAAAGAGATGTTGAAATGTACGATACAAAGGATATGTTAAAAGACTTTGCAGTGGCAAATAGACATTTTGAGGATTTTGAGGAGGAACCAAATGCATCAGTAAAAGATTTTTACAAGATCCTGGATAGTGTTTTTGAACCACTTTATCCAAATAATACCAATTTTACAACATTTTCATTTATAAACAAGCTGCTTCATTTCAAGAACAAACATAATTGCAGTAATAACGGGTTTAATGAGTTGCTTAAAATCATAGGATCAGTTCTTCCTCCTGGCCATAAATTGCCACTTACTTACTATGAAGTGAGGATAATGATAAAAGAATTACACATGAGATATGAGAAGATTGATGCTTGTGAGAATGATTGCATGTGGTTTTATAAGGAAAATAGTGAGAAAGCACGTTCTGACATATGCACTGCAAGTCGATATAAGGCACAAAAGGATCCAAAGAAAAAGAAGATCCCAAAAAAGATCTTACGTTATTTCCCTCTTACAGAGAGACCAACCTGTTTATACATGAATGAAAACACCGTAGAATGTATAAAGCGGCACCACAATAGAGTTGTAGTTGATGGTCATTCATGTCACCCAGCCGATCGAGATGAATGGAAATAATTTGACTGTAGATTCCTAAATTTTACAAAGAAAATACGGAATGTGAGAGTTGGCCTTTCTACTGATGGATTTGATCTTTTTCGTGATGCACATGCAGGGGAGTATACTGTCTGGCCCTTTGTGGTTGTTGTTTACAACCTTCCCCCATCCATGTATACAAAAACTTTGTATATGTTTATGCCTCTTCTCATTCCCGGGCCAAGTGATCCTACAAAAGACCTTCATGTTTATCTTCGACCACTAATTGATGAATTGTAGATGTTATCGCGCACAGGGGTGGAAATATATAACAGGTCATCACGTACATATTTTATGATGAAGGCAACATTGATGTGGACAATTTGTGACTTTCCTACACTTGGCATTGCTTAGTGGATAGTCGACCAAGGTAAGTTGTCATGTCCACTATGTATTGGAGGTGTCAAAGCCTAGCAACTTAAGCATGGTGGTAAACCAAGTTTCTATGATATTGCTCGATATTTCTTAAATCAGATGATCCATTGAGAAGGAGCACAAAATTTGGAAGTAGTGAGACAAGGTCAGTCACTTCTCGATATTCAGGATTAATTGTAAAGATCCTTTATGAGGAGATTCAGTTTCCTCCCCCTGGAAAGACAATTAAAAGAAAACTGAAGGACTATGGTGTAACACATAATTAGATACACTTCTCTCCATTTTTCGAGCTCCCGTATTGGGAGACACTCAATCTTCATCACAACATCGACGTCATGCGTACCGAAAAAAATATCTTTGAAAACATCTTTTATACTTTGTTGAAGGATAAGAAGAAGACCAAAGGTAACTTGAAGGCAAGAAAAGATTATAAGGAATTAGGTGTACATCTTGAGTTGTGGATTCAAGATGGTGACACAATGCCGAGTGCACCTTATGTGCTTGAGAAATAACAAATACTCAAATTGTTTAAGTGGATTGAAACATTGGAATTTCCAGATGGGTATGTATCAAATATATCCAGGTGTGTAAATTATAAAAAACGCACCATGCATGGGATGAAATCACATGAATATCACGTTTTCATGCAAAAATTGTTGTTTATTGTTTGTTGTGACTTAATACCGAGGAATGTAGGCAATGTTCTTATTGAGTTGTCTAACTTTTTCCAAGATTTATGCTCATTAAACTTGAAATACAAGATGGAAATAGATATAGTGAGGATATTGTCCAAACTTAAAATCAATTATATTTCAGGTTTTTTTTATTCGATGGAGCATTTACCACTCCATTCAGTTACCGAGTGTAAGTTGGGTGGTCCGACTAATTTTTGATGGATGATCTTTGTTGAAAGATTTTTACAATACTTGAAATTGAAAGTAAAAAAAAAAAAGCTCGGCCAGAAGGTTCAATGGCAGAACAATATATTGAGGAAGAATGTGTACACTTTTGATCGTTATATTTCGCATCGAAAGCCAAGATAATGCATAATCAGTTACGTCAAAATGAGGCTTTGAAAAACGCATCTGATCCCGACTTGTTAAAAGTTTACACATACCCAACATACCCCATGCTTCGGACCGAATTTAGACTTTTGAGCGATGATGAGCATAAACTTGTGACCTACTATGTTCTTATTAATTGGCCAGAAGTCGGAAAATACTTGCGGTAAAATTTCCCAACCTTTACTCAAGTAAATCTAAATTTAGTATATATATAATTAACTAATTTTAGTAATCTTTGTTAAGTTAAATATGTTGTTTAATTATTTACAATAGGGGATTCCAGAGTTTAGTGGATAAATAACATCCCGATTTCAATGATGCATAAAAAGAAGAATTTCAAAAAACATACTTCATGTATTGGTTTGGTAAAAGGGTACGTGAATGAATTTATACGTTTAGCGCTTATTTATTTGTTCATATAATTTTATCCGCACACTTATGTATTGAGCTTCTTTATTATTAAGTGGAAGGTGTCCAAGAGCTCAAAGCTAAATTTAAAGATTTGATAAGAGGACCAATGTATGATGTTGAATCCTTTAAAGGATGCAAATGCAATGGATATAAATTTAGTTGTGCAAAGGTAAAAGAGCTCACCTCATCAAATTCCGGCGTGGTTGTCATTGGTAAGAAGTATAATAGATAATGCTTAAACTTGTAAGTTGCATTACCCTATATTATTTGTTACTAAATTTCACACATTTGTAATTATAGGAAGTTCATACCAAGAAAATTTTGATAACTATTATGGACGACTACAAGAAGTAATTAAGCTTTACTATCACAATGGCCATCAAGTTGTCTTATTCAAATGTTATTGGTTTGACCATACAACACACGTCAGATTCAATAGAAATAGGATGACCGCGGTGGATGTCAAATCAAAGTTAAGAGCCGAAGATGTATTTATGTTGGCTAGCCAAGCCCATCAAGTGTATTATGCACCAAGCATTACAAATCCAAAGTCTTCATGGTATACGGTCTTAACAACTAAAAAGTCAACAAGTTAATGAGAATGTGGCATCTAAGGAAAGAGTAACATCTTTTGATGATGCTTTACAAAATGATGCATCAAATGCTTCATCATCACATGTTGAAAGAGTAATTATTCGAGAGCCTTCAAATTTTTTATCGACTTAAAGATGTTTGAAATTGATTTCTCTAATCAAGAGTACAACGAAGAGAAAAAGAAAGACGACGACGAAGCAAAGAGTACTCATGGAGAGAGTGATAGCTAGTGATCATGATGATTTAACATAGTTTATTCTTTTGTAATTTTAAATTACTAGTTCAAATTTGTTGCTTTTTTATTGTGAAATTAATATATAAGTCATGTAAAAGTATATGTGTAACTATGATTAAGATTTTCTTATTTTTCCAGTTATTAAGATTGTTGAATTTAATTTTATGCTGAACATGGAGGTTAGTCAGTAGCTACTTCTGGATTTGATAAATTTTTGAAATTGTTTCGACCAAATTCAGTCGAACTAGAACATAGTACATGCGGGTTATTTCGACTAACATCAGTGTAATATATTATAATGGGCTGGGTTATTTAGATTGTGGGTCGGGAAGCAGTAATATATATACCTAAATTTATCAGCTTTCCATTTCTTACATTTCACCTCTTTCGCCGTCGAATACAAGTAGTAATATAGAAGTTGTTCTGTATATAATGGAAGTTGTTTTAATACTCACTTTTTTTAGTATTATTTGGGTACATCTCTGTTTATCATCATATCTACTATTTTGGTATTTAAAACGTTGTAAGTATATACTTGATTTCAGGGACTTTGTAAATACTTGATTAGTATCTATACTAAATATATACATATATACTATTGTATGTATTTAGGGTTTTATTTGCAAATTGACTTGGGTGTTTGTATATACTTGATTTCAGGGATTTTGTAAATACTTGATTTAGAAGTTTACAAATTTAGGGTTTTACAATTTGGGGGTTTCAAAACTTGTATGATTTTACATATATACTGTTGTTTTATTTTGGGTGTTGTTTCAAATTTATGATAGTATGAAAATTGGAGGGTTTGTATAAAGTTGGATTGTTTACAATTTGGGGGTTGTGCATATTTGGTAATCAGACTTATGGATATTTAGTAATTATGTTTACTTTCTAAGTTGGTGATGGAACTAATAATGCACCTTTTATGGCTCTTGGTGATTATGGACTGGCTTTGCAAGTTGAAGGACAAAAAATAATGCATCTATTCTGGTAATTATGAATTCCACTAGTTCCTTAACAATTTTTATCATAATAAATTTGTATCTTCTCATATATCTATTTGATCATTTAATCTCACCCGTGCAATACAAATTTTCCATCATTCCTTTTAAGTGAACACTTTAGAGTTTCTGTTTTCCAAAAAATCACAATAGTTTTTTTATTAAAGCAACAAACTGAATACAGCATATAAATTAAGGTGTACTATAAAAGTACACCTCTGTTACAGAGAATAAGTAATTTTATTAAGTTTCTCAAGCAAGTAAGTATACCATATTTTATAATTACTAAAGATTCAAACCAACCCTGGTCTTTACATAATCAAAGAATTATGTGTAAGTGGCCTCTTAAGAGAATGAATCTCTCAACCCCGTAGAGTACGACTCTTTAGGTAGAAGAGAGAGAAGTTACTGTATAGTAATGTGTTATGTATATTAGAGGATGCCAATAGAATTAGGGATACAAGTCATCAAACATAACTGGGTGATCACTCAAAAAGTTAAAATCAAGTGGCAGCAATTCTCTATAATCTTCTTTCTATACAATATATGATTTGTTAATATTTGTTCTTTAGTACGCATAATTTGTTTTTAAACTACTATTCCAGGGCAACAAGTGTAAAAAAATGGAAATACATACCGCATATTTAAACATATCATCTGTTAGGTCCCAAAGTATTGTAGAAAGGGGGGTTGAATACAATACTCACAATTATTTTGATTTCTTTTTGAGTTCTTAGTTTAGTTACGCAATCTAAATAAACACAAAACAATTTGAGGAATATATCGTTTGATTAATATAAACCTTGAGTTTGCTACACTCTAATCAAGAATGATTAGCTACAATAAATTCGACAGCATAACAGTACAAATACAAGCTTTTGAAAATAAATTGCC
>PHNY01259796.1:8630-28673 GCA_003724115.2 Anethum foeniculum
AAGACCTAACCGTACTGTGGTTGCCATGGCCAGGAGCTTACTAAAGGAGATGCAGTTGCCATCGTTTTTCTGGGGCGAAGCAGCTAAACATGCTATTTACCTACTGAACCGCTTTCCTACTCGTGCCTTGTCTGAGCAAACCCCTTACGAAGTTTGGAAAGGTGTAAAGCCTATCCTTGGGCATACTCGAGTCTTCGGTTGTATTGCACTTATGAAGGCTCCAAGTAATCAGGTAAAGAAATTGGATGACCGTAGCAAACCAGTTATTAAGCTTGGAAAGGAGCCTGGTACTAAAGCATACAGTCTGTATGACCCGTACTCAAAACAACTCCATGTTAGTCGTGACGTGGTTTTTAAAGAGAGAAAGGCATGGTCTTGGAAAAATGAACAGGAAGGAGCTGCAATGGCCCAACATAGCCAACATAACTATTTCAGGGAACCTGGTTTTGATAAAGAAGTTACGGAACAAAGTGGTGAAACAGAAGGGTTCATGACTCTAACAAGTATCAGTACAACTGTTAGCAGTGCTTCGAGTGCTCAGGAATCAGGTGGAAGCACGTCAACAAATGAAGTATCAAGTGGGGAAAGTTCTCAAGGTGACAATGAACCTCGAAGATTTAGGTTACTCGATGATGTGTATAACGATACATAAGAAGTAGAACTTGGTAAAAAATTACTTCTCATGGGCATAGGTGAACATGTCAACTATGGACAGGCAAGTAAGAAGAAGGAGTGGAAAAGCGTAATGGGAAAGGAGATCGAATTCATAGAAAGCAGCAACACGTGGAAACTGACGGAGTTACCTCAAGGTAGGAAAGCCATTGATTTGAAGTGGGTTTATAAATTGAAAAAGGACAGTGATGGAAATGTGATAAAGTATAAAGTAAGACTTGTGGCTAAGGTATATGTGCAAGTGCATGGTGTAGACTTTAAGGAAATATTTGCTCCAGTTATTATTGTTGGTTTTACAACCGTAACGCAAGAGCACGTATCGCAACAAGTAGTAAATAAGTTTGTTCCCACAAAGACTGTTAATAAGATGCTAAATACCACATACTACTTTTCTTTCAATTCGAGTCTAATAAAAATCAAGTGGAGTTTTACTAAATTATTACTAAATAATTAAACTAAAAAAATATACTGAATAATAAATTCCAAGAGAATGAAAACTAGGCCTTTAACTTCTTATTATGTTCTTCCACAAGCTTCTTCTTTAACCTTTATTCTCGTGGTCTAATTGCTAGTCTAAGACAATCATGTATTCACAAGGACCTTCCGAATTTCAAGTGACTCTAATTTATGCAATAACCCCCATATTCCTATGTAGAATTTAAAAAGCATAAACAACATTAAGTTTCGTCTTAATCGGACTTCTTAGGGTGTTTAGGTATATTCCTATCCTAACCACAAATTAATAAAAATATTAATCCTAAGATATATCGATTGAGTCTTAACTTAGGGTTTCTCTTCCAAGTCTGCCTAAGTTACGATATCAATCTTAAGGGTGATAAATATTTGAGAAGCATTAAACACAAATCAATATAAACAACTAGTATGACCACAAAAATAGAGAGAAAAGAATACAACTTATATATTAGCAAAAGAATCCATTAAAGGCGTAGAGAGAAAATTAGTTCATTATCTCAAAAGAAAACAATACATAAGAGCATGTAAACATGATGTAAAAGTAAGGAGAAAAGATGAAATCTGTATTTGGCGCAATCTCTTCTTCCCAAGCATTTCCCTCTTGAGCGTAGCCTCTCTTTTCTTCTCTGAAAACATTCTTGTACCTAATAATAAGATCTGATGTATATGTAGATCTAATTAATATCTTTTATAACAATTTGAGGAAAGTACAAATACGTTTCCTAAATTGATTCAGATTTTTAAGGAAAATTCGTAGCTGACTTTTTTTCAGTAAATCTGGACCGTTCCAGTTGTAATTTGATCTCTGGACCACTTTACAATGAAAGAGAATCTCGTTATCTTTGCGTGGGCTGTCGAATCGTCCAATTCTGACTTCTGGAAAATATGGCCCAAACAGTGTAGTTTGCGCGTGCAGTCCAACAATAAAACATTAAAACTTAAAATTTAGCCTTTAATTACACAATCTTTCCAAGTTTAGGATTCCTTGTTTCCTACAATAAAACATTAAAATTTATAATAAAAATCCAATTAAATGCATACGAGGAATAAAATCATATAAACTATATATGAATATATACTCTTTCAAGATGGTGAGGATTCTATCACTCTAAATATTGGTATGTGGTCTCTTTCCTCGGTTTATAATCCCTTTTCCTATTTATTTTTTACTCTATTGATAACATGATTCATAGGCAATACTTGTTTTACATTATTTTTGAATAATTAATGACCTCTTCGTATAATTGAATTCATGTTTGATTCCAAGTACCATATTGTGTGAAGTTTAATATTCAATTTTTTAATTAACTATCTAAAAAATGCTTTGTTTATTTTAAAATTAATTATTCACCTCTCATTTAGCGTTAGTGAAAAGTATATTGCTTGTTATTGATGTTATTATGTATTATCATTATTTTTTATCATAAGAAAGAGGTGTAACACAATTTTAGAGTTGTCATGCCATGATTTTTAAAAGAGAAAAAAATATTTTCGCCCTTTTATAGCATTGTGAATCTTCTCCTATACTACACCATGGATTGGATATACAATATGAACAGTAATTGAAATATAGTTTTTTTCATTTGTTTATAATCTATAATTATTCAGAGACTGAAATTCTTCCTATTCAAGTATCTTTTTAGGAGCTGCTTTTTTAAGATCCATTAAGAATCACAAACACACCACAATTGTCATAATGGCAAAAAACAATATGACACTGTTCTACCTGCATCTCTCTCGTCTACGTCAACTATTTACCATGAAAAATCAACCTTCCACGCACTCATCCTTGTGCCACTGAAATTTTAACCGTCGTTCAAGGCAGTCTTGAATTCGATTCATCACCTCGATCCTGAAAATAGTTTGATCTCGAAGATACTAAACAAGGGTGACTTTTTTGTCTTTCTACTATTTATTACTCGCGAAATGTAGGTAATGGCTATGCAATTGCAGGTCTTAGAGAAGCTTATTCAAAAAGTTAGCCATAATTGAAGGTCCACGTAACCTCTACTCATTGAACTAATCATATAAATATGTCATAAATCTACGATCCCAGACATCACAATAAACTAAAACAAACTCTCAACAGAAGAGAGAAAAATCCAAAATACGGCAAGGCTCTCTTGCAGATTCCTTTCCGGATCCAATGCCTTCATCAATTCTTCTTCAATCGATGTCTATTTTTGTTGCATTGTAGTAGCACAATCTTCAGCTGCATCAATTGACTTCTCAAGCTTCTCAATAGTGTTTTAATCTAATTTTGATGAAGAGGCATGAGTTTTTCCCAAGTCATGGCATGTCATAATGTCTAGAGTAAGATAAGAAAACTAGTTGGACAAAGCTTAAAGGAGGACTAATATCAAAGACAAGTTTATATTTTGAGAAAGTATGGAAATCACTTGCTCATCACTAAAAGATGACTTCTTTTCCGAGTCAAGGGACTCAAGTGCTTGAGTGGATAGAGAGGTAGTGGAGTTACTAATATTCCTGCCCCAAACGATAATAGAGGGATCAAAAATCATGAATGAAGTATCAACTGTCAATATAACCTCTTTCAGTCTCTTCATGGAGCTATCGGGCGTTTTGGTGAAATTGGGTTCGATTCATAGTAATTAAGCTCTTTTTCCTGGATGTCCACACTGGACTTGAACCCAGCAGCTTGAACATCTTTTTGTTACTTGGCTACAAAGGCTCTATGTACCTCATCCTCATCCATATTCCGAATCCGATTTTCAGTCACATTTTTTATTTTTATATTAAATATTCAAAAAAATTGTAAAAAAATAGTAAAAATTAAAATTAATTTTTAAAAATTGAGTTAAGAGTTAAAGTGATTTAAGCCTACTTTAACTTTTTCAAAAATTAATTTTTATTTATCTTTTCAATATAATTATGTTATTTTTAAAATATTAAACTGAAATAATATTTTTATATATGTCTATAATATTTTTACAATTATATAAAATTTGTAGAAATATATTATTTAATGAATATATATATATATATATATATATATATATATATTCAATAAATAATATACACACAAGAAAACACCATAAATTTTAAATTATATATATAATTTAAATATAATATATATTTATTTGGATCCGGATATTTTCGGATACGAATATGCCTATATCCGTATCCGCATCAGCAACTTTCGGATTCAGATACGGATAATATCGGCTTGGTGTCGGATACAGATAATATCCGCTTTATTACGGATATAAATGCAAATATTTCGGACGGATAACGGATTTTTCGGATTTTTTTGACAGCCTACTAATTATATTTAATATTGATTTAAAATAAATATGTCAAAAAAAATATTTAAGTAAGGATATTCAAGTAACATAACAGGAATAATTAAGTAGGGGTAATTAATTAATTCATCAGTTACCTAGGCACTCAACACTTTTAATTGGTCTGTCTATTATATAATTGTAAAGATTATAGTTTAAATATTATATAGGGGAAGAAAACACTGCATTCAAAAATAATTGTGAAATTTTCACTATAAAATCAAAATATTTTTATTATACAAAATATTAAGAAGTTAAAAGAAAATTGTCTCAATAAACTAATAATCATATAAACTAATAATCATATAGGAAATTTCCTTATAAAAAGTGTGCTATCTTTTCACAAACCCTAACACAGCCTACATTCTAGACCACAGCAGCCGCCATGCCCTTCATAATCCTATCTATTTCATAGTGACTTAAATTGAAGCTAAACAAGGATGGAGATCTTCCCAAAAGAAGAAAACCACCCTTCACTTGGTACGACCAAAGGTAAATCAAGATCATTTGTGTGGTTATGGTGTCATATATTTCTTACTTCCTCTCTTAAGAATGAAGGAATTTAATTAATTGTTTTTTACAGGCATTTGGGAAGGATTGGTCATGATACATCATTACATGAAAAGAATTAGATTCAAAGGAAAAGGACGGGAGGATTCTACCAAAGCAACACCTCTCTCAACATTGGTATGTGGTTTCTTTCACCTGTCCATAATTCCTTTTCTTATTATTTTATTATATTGATGACATGATCCATAGGCAATTTTCCTTTATTTTTTATAGTTAATGACCATTTGTTTCAATAAATGACACCTAACTTTCCTGAAGTATATGTCATTCACTATACTTACAAATTATTAGATGATACAGTTATGTATCTAAATGTTTATAAGATTATTTAGATGATATCATTTTTATGAATAGCATATTTCCCATTTGTATTTCATTTTTCAACATTTTTACCAATTATTATAAAGCTTAGTCCATTTTTCTTTGTCTCAACTATGTAATTTTTCTTTCTTGTGTACTTTCAGAAATCACAAAATACCCCTATACCCCTGTGCTACACTCTTTTTCTTTTAACCTCAGGTAACTCTCTTGAGGTTATACTCAGGCATCAATCTCATATTAATTTTAAAGAACTCAACTATTGTCTTTGTCTCAACTATTGTAATATTGTTGTTGTTGTTGTTGTTGTTGTTATTTGTTATTGTAATTATTTGTTACTGCTACCTGTGTAATGCAATGATCATTTCATAGTTGTTAGTGCCAGAACTCAATATAACATGGTGACAACCTCAGGATAACATTAGGTTATCCTGTATATTTTCTAGACATTTAACACAAACAACCAAAGAAATTCTCGTATATATTTGCTAATTATCTTTTAAAGAAACCCACTTTCTCTTATTGTACATAGTTATAATATTGTCAATTTTATTTAGGTAGGAAAATGGTTTCTTGGTTTTGGTTATGTTGGTAATTTATGTTTCATGGTATGGAATGATGTATAAGCTAATTCTCTTTTATAGAAATTTTAGATAGAAAAATCTGCAAAAATCTAACTCACAATATAAGGAGTAGCTTGTTCTTTCAAGCTTGATCAGAGAATTCCCGTTTTATTGAAAATGTTGGATACTAACAGTATTAAGGTATCTGGTCCTTGTGTGTGTTTGCTTAGTTTTAGGTTGGAGTAAGCTTATGTTGATGAGTTTAAATGTTTTGTAATCATATACAAGTTTTGGAGTACCAAATCAATATTGCTAATTTGAAAGCACCCTGTGTTCTGGATGCCAGAATTTGATGGGAAAAGGTTCTAACTATGGACCCCTGAATTATGTTCCAGGAAATTGTGCGAAGCTGTTGATCCAGTATCACCAGTTGCATCTTAATGCTAATGTAAAGCTTCTATTTTTTTGAGTTGGTCTTCGTCTGCATAGGGCACATTTACTCTTTGTATTCATGATTTTATTTATTTGCAGGCTAGCATAGCGTCCTGGAGGGAACTTGTTTCAGATTTTTTTACACCCAGTGCCAAAAGGAGATGGTGCTTCTCACTATGCAAGAATCGCCCAAAACAGACTACTCCTTTTGCTCAGGTAGGTTCTATGAAATTTTACCAATTAAAGTAAAAATGGTGAAGGAATTAATAATATAATTTTTATATGTCTGTTGGTTCATTTCATAACATTCGATTTTGATTGGACAACATTGTAGATTATTCGGTAAATTTTGGTGCAAGTATATTTTGCAATATTCTTCTTGTGTGACTAGGTTATCTTAAAAAAGCACTATCTGGCATATATATTTATTGACTAGCTCATCTTAAAAATACACTCTGTGGAATATATTTGCTAATTATATTTNTTAAATGTTTACAATTCCGAGCTCTTAAAATAGCTGGAATGCGGCAAGTAATGAGTCTCACTACAGTTCTACCTACACGATTCTGGTTGTTTATGTCTTGTCTTAAAACAATCTCTTTTTATGGCAGTGTCAAATATGTAAGCAGAAGCCAGGTTGTGGCTATGGTATGTTATCTAATTTTTTTCTCTGTTGGTTAAGATCTTTTTCTTCTGTCCTGTCTTTCGAACTTTTATTCTTTGAGATGTTAAATTGGAAGATTCTACCTATCTTTTGTTATATTATTCTATGATATTGTTTATGTATATAGACTAGAAGTTTATGACAGATTATTAGATGATGTCAGTTTTATGAATAGCATATTTCCCATTAATATTTAATTACTTTTTTACAAATTACTGTAAAGCTTAGCTCATTTTTGTGTGTCCCAGCTATGTAATTTTTCTTTCTTATGTACTTTCAGAAGTTACAGCTAAAATTCTGCCTGCATTATCCAAAATTGGTCATGAAACTGGTCTCCTGAAAGAGTTTCTGTATGTTGATATGCCATGTGAACACCAGACAGTGTACGGTGAAATTGCTGTTCCATCCTATAAAGCTACAGTAGAGCTTGTGTATCAAAATTTCCGTGTAGTTCACGATGGTCACCTTTGCACCTGCATACATTAGAGTTTGGGCCTAACTCCAATTCCAGATATCATAACAGGACGATTTTACAGTCCATGCGAACATAAATAAATTATATACATTCAATGATGCTCTAACATCAAGATTCCAACTGGATCAGCCAAGAAACAGGCCAGGCCTGAAAGATTGACTACAAAGTTTACTTTCGGAATCCCATTAGTTACCCGAACTTGTACTTTATTGGAAAGTATTAAAACTTTGTATTATATTAGGTTTTTACATATATTGTAGATACAATCAAAACATATTGCAGAATAGAATTACGTTTTCCATCTATCAATGATTCTAATTTAGTAATTTATGAAAATGTTGTGTTTGATAATATTGTGTCTTTTAGTTATGATTTTCCCATGCTTGATAATGATAAACTCGATGCAAATGTATTTCTACAAAATTTAGAAAATATTATTGTGCTTAATAAATTGGTAGACTGAGGTAAAAATTGATGAGTGTAGTGTATTATAATTGAGAAGGAATTTAAGATTGATGACATTTTTTATGATGACATGTCCGATCACAACATTGCCATATCCCAGAGTTTGCCTATGTTGCCATCTTCGTATGATACATGTGGGCCAGCTTTCTTCTAAAATTTTTATAGCAGGGATTTATTGCCTGTCAACTGGATGCAAATGTATTTCTACCAAATTTAGAAAATATTATTGTGCCTAATAAATTAGTAGACTGAGGTATGGCTCTCAAACGGATAATTCGGATACGGATCTGTCTATATCCGTATCCGGATCCAAGTCCGAAAATTAATATCTGTATCCGTATCCGAATCCATAGATGAATATGGTTTATGTCATATGTTCGTGGTAGAACGGACCCTTGGACGGAAAAGAATGTAGGCCGAAGGTTTGTTGCTGTGTTATTGGTCGAAGGGGTTGCAAGTATTTCCCATGGGTGGATCTGCCGGTTTGCGATCGTGAGCATGTCAGTTAAGTGACCAAAACGTCATTTATTGAATTTTTGGCAGGTTAACGGACATAGTTGGCAGCTGATTTAGCAATGAAGTGGCACCAATACAGAGTTCCGTGTAAATTTGATTGCACTTGGAATTTTATTGTGTTTAACTATTAAAATGAATAAATTTATTTGTTTTGTGACCCGACTAAAGTTTTTTCTTTTTGATGACCCAATTGCAAGTTTCCGATCAGATCAAAACGCCTATTTAACCAATGAAGAGAGTTAAAATAAAGAAACAGTCTGCTGTAAAGTGGATAGTTCCTTGTCAAACCTAACCCTTCCTATATTATTATATATTGATCATAATGAATTTGACTAACAAATGAGTATATTTGCAATACAAATGTCTTCCTAGCTAACTTTTAGTATATACATTTCATAATCATATCAACTTTTGTTGACATGATAAATTGTATATGATTTTTCACCCGTTTATGTATATATGAAGAAACTCTACAACTCTTTCATGAGATTATCACATGACGGCGGCATGCATTAAACTATAGCCAACAACCGCCCTAGGTCTAGCTTATTACAAAAGTGTATTTGTTTTTTCCGTGCAACTGGGTCGTGTGTTTTGACTTGGTATGCAACGTTCTTGAGTGTTTATAGGAGTCTCGTAAAATAAAGATAAGTAGTGGAGTTGTTTTAGGAAGCATTCTGTGATAGTTCCTAGTTTGTAGTACTTGCTTTATTTTTCTCATATTTATTTCCATTTTGTAATTCAGTATCAATCAATGAAATCAGTTTGGTTTCTCACGTACTTGTTTTCTTAGTTTTACAATTAAACATTTATATCAGTATATTACTCTAACCATATATACACGTCCGGGAGCAATATTGCAGAGCCTGTTTTTATATTATGGTATCAGAGCTAAGGAGATTTGAAAGGTGTTTGAAGTAAAAGTGATGGACGCAGGAAACAAGTTGAAAGGAGGGGGTGTTGGCCTCTATTACCCGATACTGTCCAGAAGCAACTATACGTCCTGGGCTCTCAAGATGAAGGTATTTATGCAGGCCTAGAACGTATGGGAGGCAGTGGAAATGAAAGACCAAGACACTAAGGTGGAAGATAGAAAAGACAGGGTTGCATTGGCCGTTATCTACCAAGGATTTCCTAAAGACATACTGTTATCCGTAGCAGATAAGAAGACGACAAAGGATGCCTGGGTGGCCCTGAAAATGATGTGCCTCAGTGTAGAACGTGTCAAGAAAGCAAAAGTGCCGACGCTTAAGGGAGAATTTGAGACAATGCTGATAAAAAACAATGACACGTTGGATGATTTCTGCATGAAATTAAGTGGAGTTGTGAAAAACATTAGAGCATAGAGAGAAGAGGTCCAGGAGACATATGTGGTGAAGAAATTGTTAAGGGCGGTCCCTCAAATTACTTCAACACTTGAGCAATTTGGAGACTTGGAGACCATGACAATTGAATAAGCTGTAGGAGGCTCATGAGGAGCGTCTAAGGAGAAAAACTGAACCCAGCAGTGGCCAGTTACTTCATACAGAGGATGAATGGCTTAAGAGAGAAACCGAAGGAAAATTACTACTTACTAGAGAAGAGTGGGAAAGAAAGACATGCTAGATAAATAGAAGTGATGGCAATACATGGCGTGGTAAAGATGGACGCACTGGATTCAAAAATAAAAGTCATGTGAAATGTTTTAACTGCACCGTGTATGGTCACTACGCAGCGGATTGCGGGAAACCATCTCGACAAGAGAAATGAAATAATGTTGAAGAGGTAAACATATCACAAACCCAAGATGAAGAACCAACACTTCTGATGGCGAGGTATGAGGAAAAACGAGATGGTGTCATGCTGTTGAATGAGACAAATATGGTGGCAAAGTTAGGATCAGCTGAAGATAATAGGGACTCAAATGTTTGGTATCTTGACAATGGAACGGGTAATCACATGACAGGTATGCGATCAAAATTCAAGGAACTCGATGAAAACGTGACAGGTTATGTGAGGTTTGGCGACGGCTCGTCTGTTGAGATCAGGGGAAAGGGAATTGTGTCTTTCAAATACAAAAATCGGGAAGAAAAATTGCCAACAGAGGTATACTACATTCTAAATCTATGCAATAATATTAGAAGTTTAGGTCAATTATTAGAAGAAGGTAATAGGATCGTGTTACATGGTATTTATCTGTGGGTTAATGATGAGAACAACAAGCTTGTGATGAAGGTTAAAAGGTCTGAAAATAGGTTTTATAAAATCATTATTGAAAATAGTAATGAGGCTTGCTTGTTGACTAAAGTGAATGAAGAAGCATGGCTATAGCACTCTCGCTTGGGACACGTTAATTTTCCAGCAATGACTCTAATGTCCAGAAACAAGATGGAGAGGGACTTTCTAGAAATTGTTCAACCGAAAGAGATCTGCACAGGGTGCTTGATGGCAAAGCAAGTGAGAAAACCTTTTCCTGCCTAGGCAAATTACAACGCTAAACAAGCTTTGGAGTTCGTCCATTATGATTTGTGTGGACCCATAATGCCAGAGACACCAAGGGGGAACAATTATATCTTTCTTTCGGTTGATGAATATAATAGAGCCATGTGGGTGTATTTCCTGAAATACAAAGATGAAGCTCTCGACACTTTCAAAAAATCCGGTGCACAACTAGAAGATGGTCTAGAAAAGAGAGTGAAGACACTATGCATGGATAATGGGGGTGAGTTTTGCTCTAATCAATTCAAGTCTTATTGTGAGAGTGCAGGAATAAATCAAAATTACACAGCCCCATACACACCCCAGCAGAATGGGGTAGTAGAGAGACGTAACAGTACTGTGGTTTCCATTTCCAGGAGCTTACTAAAGGAGATGCAGTTGCCATCGTTTTTCTGGGGAGAAGCAGTTAAACATGCTATTTACTTACTGAACCGCGTGCCCACTCGTGCCTTGTCTGAGCAAACCCCTTATGAAGTTTGGAAAGTTGTAAAGCCTATCTTTGGGCATATTCGAGTCTTCAGTTGTATTGCACATATGAAGGTTCCAAGTAATCAGGTAAAGAAATTGGATGACAGCAGCAAACCAGTTATTAAGCTTGGAAAGGAGCCTGGTACTAAAGCGTACCGTCTGTATGACCCGTACTCAAAACAACTCCATGTTAGTCATGACGTGGTTTTTGAAGAGAGAAAGGCATGGTCGTGGAAAAAGGAACATGAAGGAGCTGCAATGGCCCAACAGAGCCAACATAACTATTTCAGGGTACCTGGTTTTGATAAAGAATTTATGGAACAAAGTGGTGAAACAGAAAGGTTCCGGACTCTAACAAGTATTTGTACAACTGTTAGCAGTGGTGAGCCTCGAAGTATCAAGTGGGGAAAGTTCTCAAGGTGACAGTGAACCTCGAAGATTCAGGTTACTCGATTATGTGTATAACGATACAAAAGATGTAGAACTTGGAAAAAAATTACTTCTCATGGGCATAGATGAACCTGTCAACTACGGACATGCATGTAAGAAGAAGGAGTGGAAAAGTGCAATGGAAAAGGAGATCGGATTCATAGAAAGCAACAACACGTGCAAACCGACGGAGTTACCTCGAGGCAGGAAAGCCATTGATTTGAAGTGGGTTTATAAATTGAAAAAGGACAGTGATGGAAATGTGATAAAGTATAAAGTAAGACTTGTGGCTAAGGTATATGTGCAAGTGCATGGTGTAGACTTTGAGGAAATATTTGCTCCGGTTACTACTTTCGGTTTTACAACCGTAACGCAAGAGCACGTATCGCAACAAGTAGTAAATAAGTTTGTTCCCACAAAGACTGTTAATAAAATGCTAAATACCACATACTACTTTTCTTTCAATTCGAGTCTAATAAAAATCAAGTGGTGTTTTACTAAATTATTACAAAATAATTAAACTAACAAAATATACTGAATAATAAATTCCAAGAGAATGAAAACTAGGCCTTTAACTTCTTCTTATGTTCTTCCACAAGCTTCTTCTTTAACCTCTATTCTCGTGGTTTAATTGCTAGTCTAAGACAATCATATATTCACAAGGACCTTCCGAATCTCAAGTGACTCTAATTTATGCAATAACCCCCATATTCCTATGTAGGATCTAACAGCATAAACGGCATAAAGCTTCGTCTTAATTGGACTTCTTAGGGTGTTTAGGGTTTCTCTTCCAAGTCTTCCTAAGTAACGAAATCAATCTCAAGGGTGATAAATCTTTGAGAAGCATTAAACACAAATCAATATAAACAACTAGTACGACCACAAAAACAGAGAGAAAAGAATACAACTTATATATTAGCAAAAGAATCCATTAAAGGCTTAGAGAGAAAATTAGTTCATCTTCTCAAAAGAAAACAATACATAAGAGCATGTAAACATGATGTAAAAGTAAGGAGAAAAGATGAAATCTGTATTAGGCGCTATCCCATCTTCCCAAGCTTTTCCCTCTTGAGCGTAGCCTCTCTTTTTCTTCTCTAGGAACGATATTATAATCCTAATAATAAGATCTGATGTATATATAGATCTAATTAATGTCTTTTCTAATGATTCGAGGAAAGTACAAATACGTTTCCTAAACTGATTCTGATTTATAAGGAAAATTCGTAGCTGACATTTCTTTCCTAATTCTGGACCGTTCCAATTGTAATTTGATCTCTGGACCACTTTAGAATGAAAGAGAATCTCGTTATCTTCGTGTGGACTGTTTAATCATCCAATTCTGACTTATGGAACTCAAGATATGGCCCAAACAGTATAATACGCGCGTGTAGTCCAACAAATCCGAATTTCCTTCTAATAAATCTCCAAATTCAGCCTTTAATTCCCCAGGCTTTCCAAGTTTAGGAATACTTATTTCCTATAATAAGACATTCAAATTTATTTAGTAAAAATCCAATTAAATGCAAAATATAATAAATATGAGGAATAAAATCCTATAATATATATATAAATATATACTATATCAGTTACACGTTTGGAAATGGTCCGTTTAATTCTGGCTTTGTCAGCTAAACATGGGTGGGAGGTTCACCGTCTAGATGTTAAGTTAGCCTTTCTTAACTGTGAGCTAGATGAAGTTGTGTTTGTATCGCAGCCTGAAGGGTTTGTTAAAGAAGCTCAAGAGCGCATGATATATTGATTGTATAAAGCTTTGTATGGACTTCGGCTGGCCCCTCGGGCATGGTACGTGAAACACAGTCGCTGTCTTGAAGAAATGGGTCTGACCAGATGCCCGCATGAGCATGCGGTTTGTACGAAAAAGGGGGGAAATGAATCTGTAATTGTGGCAGTGTACGTTGATGATTTGTTAATACCCAGTACAAGTACGAGCATTATTGAACGTTTGAAGAAGGAAATGAGCACTCATTTTGACATGAGTGACCTGGGTAAGCTTTCATACTATTTGGGGATTGAAGTGCGGCAAAGTGGGGATCTTATAAAGCTGAAACAACCTGCATATGCCAAGAAATTGCTGGAAAAAGCCGGACTGAGTGAAGGCAATCCAATGAAATACCCAATGGACCCTAAGTTGCTGATCACAAAAGATGAAGGAGGAGCAGCAGTGAATTCTACAGAGTTCAAGAGTTCAGTTAGAGGGCTTTGTATCTTGGTGCACACTCACCCAGACCTGGCATACGCTGTAGGAATTGTGAGTCGTTTCATGGAGAGGCCTATGCAGATGCATTTTAATGCTGCTAAACGCATCTTACGTTACGTGAAAGGTACTATGAATTACAGATTGGTTTAAACAAAGGACATCAAGAATAACATGATTTTTGGATATTCTGATAGCGATCTCGGTGGGAATTTGGAGGATAGAAAGTGTACCGGAGGAATGGCTTTCTATCTGAATGAAAGTTTAATCTGGTGGGTTTCACAAAAACAAAAATGTGTAGCTTTATCTTCATGTGAGGCAGAATTTATGGCCGCCACTGCAGAAGCTTTCCAGGGGATATGGCTTCAAAATTTACTGGGAAATATTACAGATAAGTTCATTGGTCCTGTTGTTTTTTATGTTGATAACAGGTCAGCCATAAATTTGGAAAAGAACCAGGTTTTCTATGGTCGCTCTAAGCACATCGACATTCGTTATCATTTCCTTAGGGATTGTGTTGAACAGGGTGAAAAATGTGATCAAGTATATCCGCACTGAAGAGCAAAGGGCTGATGTACTTACTAAGGCATTGTCCATTGTTAAGTTCGAGAAGATGTGCAAGCATTTGGAAGTTAAAGATTTAGCTCAGGTAGTTAAGATTAAGGGGGTGTATCTTGGTTAATCTAAACTAAATAAAGTGTATTTGTGTGCCACCTGGTCGTGTGTTTTGACTTGGTATGCAACATTCTTGAATGTTTGCAGGAGTCTAATAAAATAAAGATAAGTAGTGGAGTTGTTTTAGGAAGCATTTTGTGATAGTTCCTATTTTGTAGTAGTTGTTTTATTTTTCTCATTTTTATTTCCATCTTATAACTCAGTATCAATCAATGAAATCAGTTTGGTTTCTCACGTACTTGTTTTCTCAGTTTTACAATTAAACATCTATATCAATATATTACTCTAACCATATATACACGTCATTCTCACAGAGACTATTAATAAGCTGCTAAATACCAAATACTACTTTTCTTTCAATTCGAGTCTAATAAAAATCAAGTGGAGTTTTACTAAATTATTACTAAATAATTAAACTAACACAATATACTGAATAATAAATTCGAAGAGAATGAAAACTAGGCCTTTAACTTCATCTTATGCTCTTCCCAAGCTTCTTCTTTAACCTCTATTCTCGTGGTCTAATTGCTAGTCTAAGACAATCATGTATTCACAAGGACCTTCCAAATCTCAAGTGACTCTAATTTATGCAAAAACCCCCATATTCCTATGTAGAATTTAAAAGCATAAACAGCATTAAGTTTCGTCTTAATCGGACTTTTTAGGGTGTTTAGGTATATTATTATCCTAACCACAAATTAATATAAATATTAATCCTAAGATATATTTATTCGGTCTTAACTTAGGGTTTCTCTTCCAAGTCTGTCTAAGTTACGAAATCAATCTCAAGGGTGATAAATCTTTGAGAAGCATTAAACACAAATCAATATAAACAACTAGTACGACCACAAAAACAGAGAGAAAACAATAACTTATATATTAGCAAAAGAATCCATTAAAGGCCTAGAGAGAAATTTAGTTCATTATCTCAAAAGAAAAAAATACACAAGAGCATGTAAACATGATGTAAAAGTAAGGAGAAAAGATGAAATCTGTATTAGGCGCAATCTCTTCTTCCCAAGCTCTTCTCTCTTGAGCGTAGCCTCTCTTTTTCTTCTCTAGGAACAATATTATAATCCTAATAATAAGATCTGATGTATGTATAGATCTAATTAATGTCTTTTCTAATGATTCGAGGAAAGTACAAATACGTTTCCTAAACTGATTCTGATTTATAAGGAAAATTCGTAGCTGACTTTTCTTCCCTAATTCTGGACCGTTGTGGTTGTAATTTGATCTTTGGACCACTTTAGAATGAAAGAGAATCTCATTATCTTCGCCTGGGCTGTTTAATCGTCCAATTCTGACTTATGGAACTCAAGATATGGCCCAAACAGTATAATACGCGCGTGTAGTCCAACAAATCCGAATTTCCTTCTAATAAATCTCCAAATTCAGCCTTAAATTCCCCAGTCTTTCCAAGTTTAGGATTCCTTATTTCCTACAATAAAACATTAAAATTTATTTAATAAAAATCCAATTAAATGCAAAATATAATAAATAGGAGGAATAAAATCCTATAAAATATATATAAATATATACACTATCAGTTACACGTTTGGAAATGGTCCGTTTAATTCTGGCTTTGTCAGCTAAACATGGGTGCGAGGTTCACCGTCTAGATATTAAGTCAACATTTCTTAACTGTGAGTTAGATGAAGTTGTGTTTGTATCGCAGCCTGAAGGGTTCGTTAAAGAAGCTCAAGAGCGCATGATATATTGATTGTATAAAGCTTTGTATGGACTTCGGCTGGCCCCCCGGGCATGGTACGCGAAACTCAGCCGCTGTCTTGAAGAAATGGGTCTGACCAGATGCCCGCATGAGCATGCAGTTTATACGAAAAAGGAAGGAAATGAATCTTTAATTGTGGCAGTGTACGTTGATGATTTGTTAATAACCAGTACAAGTACGAGCATTATTGAACGTTTCAAGAAGGAAATGAGAACTCATTTTGACATGAGTGACCTGGGTAAGATTTTTTACTATTTGGGGATTGAAGTGCGGCAAAGTGAGGATCTTATAAAGCTGAAACGAACTGCATATGCCAAGAAATTGCTGGAAAAAGCAGGACTGAGTGAATGCAATCCAGTGAAATACCCAGTGGACCCTAAGTTGCTGATCACAAAAGATCTGAAGGATGAGAAGCAATGAATTCTACAGAGTTCAAGAGTTCAGTTGGAGGGCTTCGGTACTTGGTGCACACTCACCCAGACCAGGCATACGCTGTAGGAATTGTGTATCGTTTCATGGAGAGGGCTATGCAGATGCATCTTAATGCTGCTAAAAGCATCTTACATTACGTGAAAGGTACTATAAATTACGGATTGGTTTACACAAAGGACATCAAGAATAACATGATTTCTGGATATTCTGATAGCGATCTTGGTGGGAATTTAGAGGATAGAAAGAGTACTGCAGGAATGGCTTTATATTTGAATGAAAGTTTAATCTCGTGGGTTTCACAAAAACAAAAATGTGTAGCTTTATCTTCATGTGAGGCAGAATTTTTGGCCACCATTGCAGCAGCTTTCCAGGGGATATGGCTTCAAAATTTACTGGGAAATATTACAGATAAGTTCATTGGTCTAGTTGTTTTTTAGGGAGTGTGTTGAACAGGGTGAAAAATGTGATCAAGCATATCCGCACTGAAGAGCAAAGGGCTGATGTACTTACTAAGGCAATGTCCATTGTTAAGTTCGAGAAGATGTGCAAGCTTTTGGCAGTTAAAGATTTAGCTCAGGTAGTTAAGATCTAGGGGGTGTATCTTGGTTAATATAAACTAAATAAAGTGTATTTGTGTGCAACTGGGTCGTGTGTTTTGACTTGGTATGCAACATTCATGAATGTTTGTTGGAATCTAGTAAAATAAAGATAAGTAGTGGAGTTGTTTTAGGAAGCATTTTGTGATAGTTCCTAGTTTGTAGTAGCTGTTTTATTTTTCTCATATTTATTTCCATCTTGTAACTCAGTATCAATCAATGAAATCAGTTTGGTTTCTCACGCACTTGTTTTCTCAGTTTTACAATTAAACATCTATATCAGTATATTACTCTAACCATATATACACGTCGTTCTCACAGAGACTATTAATAAGCTACTAAATACCAAATACTACTTTTCTTTCGATTCGAGTCTAATAAAAATCAATTGCAGTTTTACTAAATTATTACTAAATAATTAAATTAACACAATATACTGAATAATAAATTCGAAGAGAATGAAAACTAGGCCTTTATCTTCATCTTATGCTCTTCACAAGCTTCTTCTTTGACCTCTATTGTCGTGGTCTAATTGCTAGTCTAAGACAATCATGTATTCACAAGGACCTTCCGAATCTCAAGTGACTCTAATTTATGCAAAAACCCCCATATTCCTATGTA
The DNA here is from genome assembly GCA_003724115.2 of Anethum foeniculum. Taxonomy (NCBI): domain Eukaryota; kingdom Viridiplantae; phylum Streptophyta; class Magnoliopsida; order Apiales; family Apiaceae; genus Anethum; species Anethum foeniculum. The sequence continues at coordinate 26,728 of PHNY01259796.1, forward strand.
GAATTTAAAAGCGTAAACAACATTAAGTTTCGTCTTAATCGGACTTCTTAAGTAGGTATATTCCTATCCTAACCATAAATTAATATAAATATTAATCCTAAGATATATTGATTGGGTCTTAATTTAGGGTTTCTCTTCCAAGTCCTCCTAAATTACGAAATTAATCTCAAGGGTGATCAATCTTTGAGAAGCATTAAACACAAATCAATATAAACAACTAATAAGACCACAAAAACAGAGAGAAAAGAATACGACTTATATATTAGCAAAAGAATCCATTAAAGGCCTACAAAGAAAATTAGTTCATCATCTCAAAAGAAAACAATACACAAGAGTATGTAAACATGATGCAAAAGTAAGGAGAAAAGATGAAATCTGTATTAGGCGCAATCTCATCTTCCCAAGCTTTTTCCCTCTTGAGCGTAGCCTCTCTTTTCTTCTCTAGGAACGTTCTTATACCTAATAATAAGATCTGATGTATATATAGATCTAAGTAATGTCTTTTATAATGATTTTAGGAAAGTACAAATACGTTTCCTAAGTTGATTCTGATTTTTAAAGAAAATTGGTAGCTGGCTTTTCTTCAGTTGATTCAGTATAATACGCGGGTGCAGCCCAACAAATCCGATTTTCCTTCTAATAAATCTCCAAATTTAGCCTTTAATTCCCCAGTCTTTCCAAGTTTAGGATTCCTTATTTCCTACGGTAAAACATTAAAATTTATTTAATAAAAATCTAAATAAATGCAAAATATAATAAATTTGACTAATAAAATCAGATAAACTATATATGAATATATACTCTATCAGATGGTGAGGATTCTATCATTCTAAATATTGGTACGTGGTCTCTTTCCTCAGTTTATAATCCATTTTCTTATTTATTTTGTACTCTATTGAGAACACGATTCATAGGCAATACTTGTTTTACATTTTTTTTGAATAATTAATGACCTCTTCGTATAATTGAATTCATGTTTGATTCCAAGTACCATATTGTGTGAAGTTTAATATTGAATTTTTTTAATTACTATCTAAAAAATGTTTTGTTGATATTAAAATTAATTATTAACCTCTCATTTAGCGTTAGTGAAAAGTATATTGGTTGTGATTGATGTTATTATGTATTATCATTATTTTTTATAATAAGGAAGAGGTGTAACACAATTTTACAGTTGTCATGTCATGATTTTTAACAGAGAAAAAATTATTTTCGCACTTTTATAGCATTGTGAATCTTCCATCTATTTATCGTGTATTACACCATGGATTGGATGTACAATATGAACAATATTTGAAATATAGTTTTTTTTTCATTTGTTTATAATCTATAATTATTCAGACACTGAAATTCTTCCTATTCAAGTATCTTTTTAGGAGCTGCTTCACAAACATACCACAATTGTCATAATGGCATAATACAATGACATTATTCTACCTGCATCTCTCTCGTATACATCAACTATTTACCATGGAAAATTAACCTTCCACGCACTCATCCTTGTGCAGCTGAAATTTTAACCGTCGTTCAAGGCAGTCTTGAATTCGATTCATCACTTCGATCCTGAAAATAGTTTGATCTCGAAGATACTAAACAAAGGTGACGTTATTGTCTTTCTACTATTTATTACCGGCGAAATGTAGGTAATGGCTATGCAATTGCAGGTCTTAGCAAAGCTTATTCGAAAAGTTAACCATAATTGAAGTTCCACGTAACCTCTACTCAATGAACTAATCATATAAATATGTCGTAAATCTACGCTCCCAGACATCACAATAAACTAAAACAAAATTTCACCAGAAGAGAGAAAAACCCAATACGGCAAGGTGTTAGAATATAATATAAGATCCTGGAAAGGGCCATTCTCTAACACCTTGAGGTTTTAGAGTAACTGGTTCCTTAACATGGTATCAGAGCTCAGGCTGGCGGGAGGACTCAGGTTCGAC
>PHNY01259811.1:2922-14729 GCA_003724115.2 Anethum foeniculum
ATTAAGAATCTATTGGGACGGAGGGAGTAGTATTCATAATGGTTCAATACAAACTCAAACTCTATAAAAGCAATCAAATAGCTGCTCAGCACTAGGTGTAAATAAGTGAAACTGTCAGAGAGCTGCTTCAGAAAATACTACCACCACAAATATCAATCTCCTCAACTCCACTGGATTTAGGCAATCGAAGGAGAAATATTTTGTACTGCTCCGGTATAAACTAAGGATTTGAAAATAACAACCCAGCCCGAGGAGTTAAATTAAATCTATTATCCATCAAGACATAATCATCCCAAATGAAAATAATATCAGATTACAAGCCCAAATTTCAGAAACAGTCTACTGGCTGCTCTACAAGAGTTATACTTTCTTCCTTCCCACTCTAACTAGCTGCATAAATAACAGAATACTGTAGAGAGGCAGATCAAGTATGCAATGGTTGCAACGTGAGTAAAATTCTCTTAACTGAAGTCCGTGAAGGTGCACTCAGTTTATTTGCATCGATTCTGCATGATACTTCTCTAAATCAGCGTCAAGATCATCTTGTGATAACTTCTCCCCAGGTCCTCTACCACTTCCACGTCCCCTTCCAGATCCACGACCTCGACCACCACCACGCGACCTTCCAAATCCGCCCCTTCCTTGTCCACTGTTCCAATATACAATTTGAGAAAATATCAGATGCTGGACCATAATGTGAAAGATATAAAACTTCACCAAGCAAAGAAGTATCCACAATATAACAAATAGAAATGAACATTGATCATTAATATACTCGAATTTCACATCAAACTATTCCCAGCTTAAACTGAGTCTCCAATTTAACTGAAGCACACACAAAACATAAATATCACTCCACAAGCAATATTGAGTTTTTTCTTTCATGTTTTAACAGCGAAATTTGTTTAAATTATGCAATCATAATATGTTATAGAAAAAGTGAACTATGTCGGGATTTTTTTAAAAGTAATTTAAACAATGTTATGGAAAAATATAATAAATTTATCATTAGTTTCAATTTCATTCCACAAGCATTACATTAAATTCTTTCTTTCATTATTAAATTAAAGGGTCATTCCTTTCTTACTCATATTCTTAGCAAATTTATCATATAAGTTTACACTATCAAAGTCTTCTCATGACTTTCATCCCCCTTCTTACACCACTCGCTATTCGCATTCTCATACCAGTACCATTTCCACCTAAAAATTCATATGCAACCTAGTGTATGAAATATGTGGGCGCATGTGCTCCTGCAAGAATAAATTTTAAAAAAATGTAATGCATCCTGCTTCTTAAACTTTTGCTAATCTTTTTGAGGTAAGACCTCTTTACTCAATGGCTAGTAACCTTTTGCTTCAGCTTCGGTAGAATCTCTAGTCAATACCTTTACCTTTGTTAATTAAATATAACTAAATCCGGATCATGTTAACAGTTAACTACCATGATAACTTCAGACGTTAATTAATAAACTTTTGAGGGGACCTCAAATTTTTTTTTAACTCATTTAAAGTAATTATTCAACATCAGCATTTAACACTTGACAAATAAAATGTTGATGTAACATATTTCTCACAGTTTATATAGTCTAAAAGAATTTAATTTTTAATATAATGTATTCATATATCCCCAATAGAACCTAACAATGGGAAACATAAAGTAGAAAACAAGAAAATTCTTGAACCCAACTCCTTTAAGTGAGTGGACCATTTACAGGCAGCTGACGAATAAAACCTGTATATATAAAATTTTGGTTATTATATAGCAAGCTATTGGTTATCATACCAGACTCATGGATGCTGGCCCAATTGTCAGACTGAGCAATATTTTGAAACTTTAGCATGTTTTTGACCAAAAATAAGTGCTAAGTGTCCATCAGAGATACACGAGGTGAAATAAAGAGTCAAGATAATATATGATATTGCGAAGCAATAGTTAACACATATTTTTCGATCAATTACACGATTACAAAGTGTGAGTATTGAAATCCACACACATCCTACATAGTACTAACAGAGAGATTTAAAAGCAGTTAAATCTACCAAAAATTAGAAATGAGTGCATACCTTCTAGGAACTCCATTAAAGTTTGACCCATTGCCATTTGCAGTTGGTGGCCCAGCTCCAGGAGTTACTATGTTTGTTCCAACAATTTCTACTTTCATTGGCTTCCCATCAAGCTGGACGTTGTTGTACTTGGTGACAGCTGATAATGCATCTTGACGACGTGAGAAGACGACTTCGGCTGTTCCCTATGGATAAAATGCTTTCTAAACTCACAGCAGGAAAGAACAGTCTTTTAGAATACCACATAAATCTCTCAAATTTGAATATATACCTTTGATCTTCCACTTCGATCATAATGTACTACACAGCGTTTCAAATCACCAATCTCTGAAAAGAGCTCCTGCATAAAGTTCAAGGCCATCTTCAAATTAATAAAGATGTAGAATTAAAACTTAAATAGAAAGATAGTAATATCATAACCATAATCTTTGTTCTTTAGTATCTAAATCCAAAAATGGATTATAATTGTGCATGGTCACATACACCAAGAATATCAAGAGTAATGAGAGCAATTATGTTTCTATAATTTCTGGAATTAATTGCTCAAAACAAAACATAAATCATGAAGTAGACGATGCATTTGTTCTTTCTATAATATAATGCTCTTGCCACCTTCAATCTTCATCATATTACCCAAAAAAGAAGTTTAACCACTTAAAATTTGTAGTTGTAACTTCGGAGGTGACCGATACACAGAGAAGGTATTAGCATGAAAATATGATTGCTGAACTATTTGCTTATACCAGGAAGGTCGATATAAACTGACTTGTACTCATAATCTATAAAATGTGAAATAGTACGCAAGAAGCCATGGCTGTGTAATCTTAAGGTAACGAAAAGATGTCAAAGTTGCCACTTCCAAGTAATAAAGAGCAGCCAAACTATTCTTGACATCTCACACATCGAAAAGCAATCCTAAATTCAGTTGACTTGAAAAGAAAAACAAGAATGGATATTCATAATTCTCTATTTTAGATGTTGCCTTTTATGTATAAAACTATGGATGTCAAAAATTTCAGTAAAATCTAGGGCCTAGTTGTTTAACACGCAATGCACATTCAGGAGCAAAGGCATACGGGAGCATAAGCGCAGAACACCAACACTAAGTGCATGCTTCCTTAAAGCGAAGTGCACATACAAGATAGACCTCCTGCTCATTATAACAAAAGAGATGGAACAAACTAGTTTCACTAGATACTAGACTGTCTTTCTGTTGAAATAAATAAATCCTCTTCTTAGCAAAGTTCTCAAAATCTCCATTGTTATTTGTTAGTCAAATATATTCTTTATTGTTCACTCCACTAACTACATGGAGGGTTTAGGGTGGTCAGGTAGACATGCCCCAAATATACAAAAATCTTGCTATCCTGATTATTGTAGCTTAACCAGCAGCAAGAGAAATTTAAGTGTACTCGCGCATGGTACATTCAAAATTTTGATGTTTATACTCCCAAGTACTTTTAAAAAAATCAAATATCATGAAAGTAAAAAATATTAGCATCCATGTTAGATAAGATTGATTAATTTTATTGTTTAAAAGTCAGGTCTTTCAGTGGTGTGCCATATTTATCTTTTTGTCCTTTCAACTACTAAGAGCTGGACCTAAATAAAGCAATACATCTGCTTTATTTCCAACATGATAATACCTTGATTTTCTACTAAAAATTTTGGTCGATTATCATTCTTCGCATATGTTTCTTTTAGTCTTTGACTTTGAAAGTTCAATAGGGCAAAATTACTGACATATGTCCCTTAATTGTCAAATAATCGCACACAGTACCTTTCTTACAAAAAATAGGCAAAGAAATTGTGGATCTATATTTACCATAAAAACGTTACTTATCTCTTGCTGCAGCATAAATTCATCTGTCAAATCCATTTAATCATGTAAAGAAAGTAAAAATTGAGAATATTATACTTATAAATTTTTTAATCCTTCTATTCCATTTCTACCATATTAAAGATGAGTCCAAAACCGCCAATTTCAGAAAAAATACTCCATTCTCCCTCCTCATTTTGTTCACAAACCTTATCAACAAAAGTTTCACTTTTTTATGTTTCCCAAACTACACTGATACATCACGTTCCTCCTTTATTATGTTCACAATCTTCCATAACATTCCCCCAAACCAAACTTAACGTAACAGTTTTGTGGACTTCTAAAACCCTCAAAATGATTTATTTTAACTTAATTAAATTTGAAAACATTTAACCACTATTGAATCAGTATACATATCAAATCAGCCATCAAACGCATAACACAATCTCTAGCAAATACACCAACAGCAAACAAAAAAAAAAAAAGAATTAACCTTGATATCCTCTTGAGAAACCCCGTAATCAAGATTGGATATATAAAGCTTCGTCCCAGTTTCAATCGACGACCCTCGGTTCCCACCTCCATATCCTTGATTCGCCATTGCCTGATCGGAACTAAACATATCATGCTTCCACGCCGAATTCGGTGCCTACATATCAACCAAAACACACTCAATTACTTAACTTACACACATACATACACATATTCAGCATAACCTCTACAAAACAATGCTTTTTCACAGTCCAAACATAATAGATACAATTAAACTTAACCTCGACAATTAGAAACTTAACCTCGATAACCTCGGTCAGAATATGATTGATCAATTACAAACTTAAACTCGATAAATGAATAATTTCGATAAATTATTATTTCTTTAGGTCCCAACATAACAAATACAATTACAAACTTAACCTCGATAAATGAATAATTTCGATAAATTAACACTTTTTCTAGGCCACAACATAACAAATAAAATTACAAACATAATCTCGATAAATTAATAAAATTCCACGGTCTGGAGATTATACCTTGGAAGAAGAGTAAGGAGCAGCTCGATTTGAAGAGCGATTATTAGACCGGCGAGCTGGACCGGGACCAAAAGACCGGCCTCTGCCCCGACCGCCGCCGGACTTCTTGTTGCTTTTAATGATGTCGTCGAGAGTTTGGTCTAAACCCGACATATTTGTAGATGTATAAACCCTAGATATAGATACAGATCTGTGAATGTATAATTCTAGGGTTTAGGAGTGGAAAATAATTGGAGGGGAGGAAGTCGAAGAAGCTGGGAGACTCGATCTGACTTGTGTCGAAGATCGAGAGCCAGAGAAATCGGTTGCAGTAATTTATTATATACAATTTTAAAAAAAATACTCCCTCCGTATCATATTATGTGTCATATTTTGACTATTAAGTAGTCAAATTAACTCAACTTTGACCGTTAATTAACATAAATTTATGTATTATTATAAAAATTTGAAAAATACATTTCAAAGAGGATTATATATATTTTACAATGATATAAGTTTTAAAAGTTATTTAATTATATATTAACGGTAATATGCGGTTAAAATTTAAACAATTTGAACATTACACATAATATGAGATGGAGGGAGTATATATTTAAAATTCTAGTTTTTTTATATAGTAGTAATACTGATTTATGGAAGAATTATTTTATTTTAAATTAAATTTAGACCTAATTTCATTTCAGATATTTAACTGAAAATAGTTATTTAGTTTAGTTTTAGTTTTGATAGGTATGTAAAATACATCAAATACATTTTTTAAAAAATAAATAACAAAAAAATAGTCTCTTTAAAATAAAAATATATATATTTTGGCTAAATTAAAATTTTAATACAAGTAGTCACGTCAAAATAAAATTTTAAAATGAATAGATTTTAGAAATGTTTTAAGTTGAAAAAGTAAATATTCTTTTTATTAAAAATAATTAGATTCATTAAACTAAATTAAAAAAATATTATCTAACAGCTCCGATTGTTGATAGACTCTAACTAAAATATATTTTAATTCTAATAATATTAACTTGTAAGTACGATGTACAAACTTCTTTTTACTATGTTAAAATTTTTTTATGTATATATTATGGGTTTCTTTTAATATGCTATAAATTTTATATGTGTATTGATATCGATTATAATGGTTGAAAGCATATTGGTAGAAATAATAGAAAGAGAAGAGCGTATAGATAATCGATCAATTAAATTTGGACATTGAGGTTTCAAATATGAAGTGACATGATAAACATGATTGCTCGGAAACGACGCAATAATTGTAATGCCCCCAATTATGCATCCCATGGATCGAGGTCGTCATGTTACCGGCTCCGTAAATCTGTTTATTATCCAGTCACATAAATACAACTACACCTGTAGACATCTACTCCACAGTACACATCTACTCCACAGATGTTAGGATCGTACTCCACTCTAATATTTATTACAACATTAATAAAATCCTTATTACAAATCAAAGTCTTAAACTATAGGTTTAAAGTTACACTAGTACAAAAAGGATTTTCTGCGACGTACTTTAGCATCGATTATATAGGAAAGCGACGTCTTTAATGGTTTTTAGCATCGGTTATACTTTAGACCGACACATATTGTCATTTTTTATGGGTCTGTAGCGTCGGTTGTCTATTTAACTGATACTTTTAGTGGTAAAAAGCGTCGGTCATTTAGAAAACCGACGCTTTAAATTGTTTTATAGCGTCGGGCTTTAGAATGCCGACGCTATAGATTCTGTTTATAGTGTCGGGTATAAGGAACCGACGCTATAAGGTTCTATTTATAGTGTTGGGTATAAGTGTTGTGCAAGGCATGCCTGTATATAACAAGACTTAGTCATATTAACAACTCTAAGATTAGTTTATTTGTAATTTGTATTCTGTGTATGTATGCTTTGAGTATGTAATAATGCCTAGAAGACTACACTGGGATATTTTTCTTTGTACAGCCATCCAGCTATGAAATAATCTTTTGGAAGAAGATCAAGAATTGATCATGCCTCAGAAAGATAGTTTGGAGTTAATAAAGGTTGTAGGTTGAAAAATTTTTTAAGTCACTTGTCGAGAAGTCACAGATAAAGCCTACAGAGAAGTCATCTCGGGAACTATCATGTCTACAGAGAAGTCAAGCCTACAGAGAAGTCATCTCGGGAACTATTATGTCTACAGAGAAGTCAAGCTTACAGCGATGTCAAGCTTACAGAGAAGTCAAGCTTACAGCGAAGTCAAGCTTACAGAGAAGTCAAGTCTACAGACAAGTCATTTGTCTCGAGAAGTCACAAGCTACAGAGAACTCATATTGACAAGTCATGGAACCTGATATAGAGAACTCACCAATCCTACAGAGAAGTGACATCTCGGCAATACAAATGAGATCGCGAAATCAAAGCATTGCGAAGTCATCTCTGTAGCCATCTGGACATCTCTGTAAACATCTCTACTTACACATCGCGATCACAGTTCAATGAACAGAATATACTTTCTTGAATATCCAAATTACGAGTCAACAAACAATCTTACATCGAGATTGGGAGTCTACAAATGCAGCTTGAAGAGTGCAAATCAAAGGTAAAGATTATCTAGACAAAAAGAGTGCAGCAGCTTTGCAACAGGTCAATAAGACAGGACACTAGAAATAGTAATAGAACAAAGTACCCTTATTTTTCTAGTTAGTCCATTTTAGTGCAAGTCCATGTAAACTGTGCATGCTTATCTATAAAGTATGACACAGCTCTTTTGTCTATATGCAACAAACAGATCTAGCTTGAAAAAAACACTCTCAAGAAAGAAGCCGAGTTCTTATTTTCAAGAACTTGGATTTGTAGCATAACCTATTTGATTTCGAAATAAAATGAAGTAAGTTTTGATAACTTGTGTTGTGTGCATCTTTCTGTTTACATATAAGTTATCTCTACAAACACAATCACTTAACTGTTTAGTTCATCTAGCCTTAATTAAAACAGTTTATAAAAGATTGAAAAAGTTTTTCAAAACCAAGTAAATCCAACAAACACACATTCACCCCCCCTGTGTGCATTTCATACCTAACAAGTGGTATCAAAGCAGAATCTGAATTTATACAGATTAAAGATCTTGGAAGTATGAGCGGATTAAAATTTAATAAAGATTAGGATTAAAACTGAATTAGACTAATGGGCCTAAAATTTGGATCGGGATTTAATTTGGATAACTAGTAGGTCTGGAGTTAGGGTTTTGTATCGCTATATATATACATCATATTCGTATTCTCCATCTGTATTATTAAAATTCGTAGGGCTTTTTTACACACAAATCAGCAGTCTTGTAAAATTTGTAGAAAATTCATCGTAAGTCGGAATACATTGATTCTGGACTTTTCGGAAAGCTCTTTTTGTTCTCTAAAACTTTCATGTTTTGAGTTTTTGAAGAAAACATCATTTAGAGGGTCAAAAAAGGTTAAAAACAGTTCTGTGCAGAATTGTATACGTGGAGATATTCAAGATTTGAGATAAGCAGTTATTGATGGGTTAATAAGGATTGAATATGTGATCTTATGTGAATAATCTGTTTGCGTAATTGAGGTAAGTAACTATTCGTTGCTCTGTATTATTGTGTAACGTACCCTATATTGTCTGCTTACATGTTCTTAATTGTTTAGTAAGTGACTTATCTGTTGCTCTGTATTGTTGTGAAACATATATATTGTTTGATTCATGTGCTCGAATATTTGTTTTGATTGTCGTAATTATGGAATTGATACGTGATTAATAAGATAAGAATTATTTTCAGAATCTCTCAGTTTTAGTTGCGTATCGAATCATTGAATCTGGTCACTGGATAGTGTGGCATATAGAACTAGTTTTATGCACGTTTTGTTAACTTTGTGTTAATGAGGAACGTAAACTAGCCCCCATCGAATCATCGAACTATCGAATTATAGAGCCGTGTCGCTGGTATAGTGCGGCCGTAATTTAGAACCGTGGAATTTTGAAATAAGAATATGATTTTAAGATTTGTTTATTGAATAAGAATTTTGATTCTGTGAATTATAGAATATGTTGTGTGCATCGTTGATAATCGTTATAAAGTGTATCGTGTGCATCTTATCCAATTTTTTATCGAATTTATGTGCGATCTATGTTATGTGTTACATGTCGAAACTGTGTTTTTCAAAAAGATAAAATATTATTTTGAACCATTGGACAGTAGTTGCTTGCTGGGCTTCGCCGCTCATTCTTTTAATATTTCAAGTTGGGTTTAAGATTCGAGTTGGATAGCATTGCAGTTTGAGGACCTTAGGATTGGAGTAGATGACTTTTGTAATTCCGTTAGTTGCGCTTTTGTAATAGAATCTTGGCTTACTAAATCGTATTTTGTTTTAGTTTTGATTTAGAATTAATAGTCCGAAAAGTCGGGCTGTTACAAAATTCTTCGAGAATGTTGCACAGGTGAGAGCTCAAACTGTTTTATGAATGTTTCTTGTTGACCAGACAGTATTGTTTCATCTAATTTGGCATCATATATGTATATTGGTGCATTACAAGCTTTCTTGAAACATATCGATTTCCAGCTTATCCGCTGCGCTGTGATTGTAAGTCCAGGATTCACAAAGGTATGTCATATATTTAAATTCTTTATTTATATTGTTTTGAAAATAAACCGAAGCATTTTGTGATAATCAGCCATTGTTACAATCAATATATTTTTAAAACATTCATAATATAAAGTCATGAAAATTTTGTAATATGTCTGGAATATTCTTGATTTGATCCATGATGCTTTACAACTTTTTTAGGTCGAGGCTTTCTCATGCAACTAAATTTGTAACAGTATAACATGAGCTGGATATATCTTTGTAGACATACCTAATATTTTCTTCTAGGTAAAAAATTTTCTACTTAAAGCCGGTTAGTGCATACTGCATAGCCATCTTATCTGATTTTAATCTCTTTTTTATATCAAGTATAATCAAAGTACACAAAATATTAGGAGTTATTGAAATAGACATGGTCCATGTGGAAGTACTGAGTTCATGAGTGTCTTTAATCAGGTATCACTTTTACATGATATATTGTTTTTTACTCTAGAATGTGTAAGTACATGGCATTATGTTGCTTAAATTAAATAAGTCGATAGTCCAAACAAATTTGATAGCTAGATAATGAACACTCTATTTAAAAGGCATGACTTATAATGAACTTAAGAATTTGCTATGATTGAAGTTTACTTGTTATTAAGTAAGACATGTCAAATTCTAACAAATTTAACCATTGTGAATTACCGAGTTTTTTCATAGTGAAATTTTACATGTATTAACAATGATTTACAATTCTTATTATGTTGCAGGTATTTTCCCCTGATCAAGTTACAGAACCACAAAACGGTCAATGAACGGAGGGATTATTCAAGAAAAAGTACCATAATTTGTTAGATTTTGTAACGGAAACCGAGTACTCCTACTAGATATTTTTAATGTACTTCTTTGAATTGTAATATGCTAAATTTGTCATTACTTTCAATTGTAAACAATATATATATATATATATAACATTAAATCTTTTAATTTTTTGAATCAAATTATTATTCAGTTTGTGTTATGACTTCATTTGGGTAGTGTTTGTTGTTTCCGGGTTAATTAGTGTTGTTTCCAGGTTAATTAGGATACCAATAAAACCTAAAAAAAACTTTGTTTAACATTTTAGGCGTTGGTTTATCATTTGACCGACGCTAAATAGACAGGACATTATGCAACGACTTTTTCTATAACCGACGCTAAAAATTATATACTTAAGGCGTCGGTCATGTACCTCAACCGACACTGAAAATCAAAGACTTTAAGCGACAGTTCTCTATCAACCGACGCTAGTAACATATACATTAAGCGACGGCATTATTGAAAACCGACGCTGAAAACTAACACTTTAAGCGACGGCATTTTACAAAACCAACGCTGTTACACAAGATTTTAGCGTCGGTTGATATACCTTTTGCGTCGGTTGTTTAGCCGACACAAAATTATATTAAGCGTTTCCAAATTGACCGACACTACAAGACTATACCTATAGTGTCCCCTACATAGACTACGCCCAATAACCGACACCTTAGACCTATTTTGACCGACGCTAAAAGTCCATTCTGTACTAGTGTTACTACCAAACTATTAGCACACTAAGCAAGCTCAGGCACATAGGTTAAGCATTGTGAATCTAAACGCTATCACTCTGGACTTGACCCTTTCCCTTCCTCTGCCTCTGCTGTCTGTATAGTTCATTTTCGTCGCTTTTGATTGTTTAGAATTTTCTAGAATAGTAAGAATGAACAATAGATGCTCAACAAGTTTACCTAATAGTGCATAAATGATACGAATAAAAAGTATTCAAAATATAAGTAACATACCAAAACAATCATAAGTTTCCAATATCAGAACAAGCAACAAACATTATCATTTTAAGTTACTACACAATATAAAGAAAACAAACTCTTATTTGACACTTGTCATCGTTCATACGAGTTAACTAGTCAAAATCCACCCTGGTACCTCCGTGATGCGATAAACTACCATAGAGCATGTACTGTTCTCTTGTTATACTTACGCTCACTCGATCACAGCTCGACGCAAGAGTCACCGGCACTCTATTGCTAGCATAAAACGGGTTATCATCTCAACCCATGGCTAGATTGAAGCAGAAATGGATAAATAAATCAATAATTTATAGGCTATTTCCAATATTGACCAGTACCTATAAATGAATCCTCTGATGATCTTTTCACCTCTTCTAATGAAATAGTACAGAAATCACGGAACATTTAAATGAAAATAAATTTCCGACCCAACAATGAACCAGTCATGTTTCGAAATAAAATTTTAATGTCGACACGAAAAATGTGCCTATTAAATTGATAAAAAATC
>PHNY01259842.1:14143-27264 GCA_003724115.2 Anethum foeniculum
CTCAAGCCCATGATCGGTCACAAACGGGCCATTTGTTAAGTGGGTCACTTGTTAAATGGATTGGGCCATCAAGATCATTCTCTTAGTAGTCTCATGCTTTGTTATAGTTTTTCTAGATATGTTTTGTTATAGCTAGAATCTTGATGAATAATAATTTATAAAATAATATTTCGTTAAAAATAATATTTTTCTCTAGTATCAACATAATGGAATTAATGTAATCTCATAAAATAATAAACTCATTAAAACAATTCTTTTATAATTCCAAATTTAATACTTTAAAGAGTTTTAACCATAATTAAAAATAGTTGTCTTGTGTTGAAATAAAAAGAAAAAAAAATGTTCATCTCTTTAACTAATCACACGTCCTTAACAAGAAAAGTATAAGCGCAGTCGTATAAAATAAGAGCAGTACCCGGAAATCGTTCCCAAAAGTAATATCAAATGACACGTGACGTGTTTTTATCGTGGAGCTCATATGAATGCACGATGGATCCACATCATTTATGAGAAAGTAATCAATCATATACTGACAACTCAGCATTCAGTAACGAATTTGGGTACCATTTCGTGACTCTACCATTTCTCATAAAATAATCAACGTTAACGACGAATATTATCAAAGAAGTGAAAAGGGTTAAAGTCAATGGTAGATATGGAGACGTTATTTACAAGCGAGAGAGATACGTATAGATTTACGATCTACGGTGTTGATGACATTCACATGGTTATTGCCTTGTTGCTTGTCCCTGTTTAATGCTTTTTATTCTATCTTATCCATCCACATGCACCCTATTTTAATGTTTTGTTCATCGTGTCCAAATTTGTTGAATAAAAGTACCCATACTATAATAAATTCATTTCCGGAGATGAATACAAATTCATGCCGTCAAAATAAAAATGTACATAAAAGTATAAGAAGGAATAATATGACACGATATTTGACATGTTTTAATTTGAGAGTCACATATATATGCATGAGGTGTCTCATCTAAGTATTACTATTTATATAGATTAGATGTAAGCATTTGGGAAAAAATTTGGGTACTAAATCAGGTACCTACCATTTTCCATTTCCTAATCATTGTTACTTGGTTCTAAAAATTTATGAACAATTTTATTTTCAAGTATATTATAAAATTTATTCCAAAAAATTATTGGACTTTAAACAAATAAAAGGTTAACGATTTTGAAAGAGATTAAGAAATGGCGTGTAAATTCTTTTCTTATATGTTGTGCAAGACATGCCTGTACCTTAACAAGACTAAGTCAAATTGACAACCCTAAGATTAGTTGTATTGTAATCTTAATCTGTAAATTGTACTTATATCACTTAAAGTCTGTAAAAATGTAAATGGAGCAGACTGGAGTATTTTTCTATAAACAGTGTCAAGCCTAAGAGTTATATCTGGAAGAAGATCAAGAAGATCATGCCTCAGAAGAATTATGAAGAAGCTTGGAGTTGAATAAATCTGTTTTGGGAAAAACATTCTAAGTCAAGAACTCTACAAGTCACAGATTTAGTGNNTCGTTCGAGAATTCAGGAATAGCCAAACGAGAACTCAGGAATAGTCTATCGAGAACTTAGGAAATGCATTTGGAGATATCGACAAGTCAGAATGAAGATTGAAGTTTAGAGATATCGACAAGTCATTTCTCTACTCGAGAACTCAGAGTTATCGACAAGTAAACATTCATTAGAGAACTCTGAGTTATCGATAAGCCAAAACTCATTAGAGAACTCTGAGTTATCGATAAACCAAAATTCACTAGAGAACTCAGAGTTATTGACAAGTCAAGTCAGCAATGGAATATCAGAGATATCGACAAGTCAATATGCTTATCGAGATGTCGAGTTCTCTATAAACCAATTGGAGATCTCGAAGTGAAGAAAATCTCATAGTACAAGATTGCAGAACAGTTTAATATCCAAGATTATCAATCAACAAACAATTCACACAGATGGATTGACAAGTCTACAAAAAGCAGCTTGAGAGATGTGCAAGATCAATGGTAAAGATTAACTGACAAAGAAGGATTATCATTAACACAGTGGACAAAGACATGCTAAGCCAGAAATGGAAGAATCACTTTTCCCTTAAATAGAAGTGATTAGTGATAGGTTACAAAAGTGATTAGCACAGCCTATTGTACACTGTGTAAACCAATAGCTAACTATTATATAAAGTTAACTATGGTTCTTTGTTTAGTATGCAGATTAGATCAGATATTTTGTATTCTCTCTCAAGGTTGAAGCTAAGTTCTTTAACAGAAAAGAACTTAGAGATTTTGTAGCAAAACACTTCTTAATTTTAATACAAAATTAAGTGAGCTTTGAAAGACTTGTGTTGTTCACATCTTTAAGTTTATTTATGTTTAACACATCTCTAGCAAGATCGGATTTGAAGCTATCAACTGCTGAATAGAATTAAGTAAAAGCAATCAAAGTCACTAAAACACATTCACCCCCTCTGTGTGTATTTCATTACCTAACATTACAGCACCAAGTGGTGGTTATATTTGGTTGATATATGAGAAGTAACTTTTAAAAATTATAAGTTAGGGTAATATACTGCGCTTTAATTCATTTCTATGAGCAACATCATTAATAAAGGTGGTGGTGATTATATTTGGTTGATAAATGAGAAATAACTTTCAAGAGAGACTATCTTCCAAAAAGGGGCTTATTTCATTCGGAGTGTGTAATAATTTATTTAAAGTGTTTGTCGACATGATATAAGTATAAGTTATAACTTACATTAACATATGTGTTTTTAAATATTATTTAATTTAAAATTTATGAATAAGATAATAATAGTTAATAAGTATTTTTATTAATTTAATTTTAAAAAAATTCACTGACTTGTAAGTAAATTTATCATCTATTTATTATTAGTACAATATTTATTTATTTTAAATTAAAAAATTCATTTAACAAATAGCGTGCAAGTTTGTTTAACAAATTGAAAGAAATTCATGAGAATTCGACTGATGTCACCAAACTATTCTACAAAATAGAAAGGCATTTGTATTTTCCGGCTTTACAAAGTGCAACCAAACAAGCATTTATTTATTATCTAAAAACATATTCAACTTCTTTTCAATATATTTTATTATATATCTACTACTAATCCTCGCTTGTCGTGCCCATCCTCTATTATTGGAAGTTGCTCTCTCATATTCTATCAGCCATTAGGTTCGTGTTTGTTGTTCTTGTGCGAATATTAAGTAAAATTAATACAAATAAAGATTTTCCCCTATACACGTTATCGCATCTTCATTGTTCACCAGATACTATAACATGCACAAATTTTTGAATCTGTGAAATACTCCCTCCGTCCCCGTATAATTTAATGAGAAAAAGTAAGAAAAGTGAGTAAAGTGGTGGGATCAACCAATATTTAATGTATTAAGTGGATGTAGTGGAAGGAAGTAGTGGGTGTAGTTAATTTTTATATTATAAAACTTTACTATTTTGGGTAATCTTTGAGATATATAGAATTGAATGAGATATCAAAAAAAGAAAACGTATAGAATTGAATGGACGGAGTATTCAACTACTACCGCATAGAATAAGAGTATTTTAGCCTATTACCAAATGTTAAATAAATACATTAAAAAATGTAAGGCACATATACACCCCTCTAGAGATCCAATTTTTCATCCAACTAACAACCATTCTCTCTGTACATGTATATTCTGAGGTTAGGTTGGATAACTCGGATAATGAATCTTTTCCATATATACATTCATATTTTCTCGTCTGCTGATATTGAAGGCCTGATGGGCACCCATTATTCTATGCATTTCTTGTTATGACAAACATGTAGTTCTCAGTTGTGAATAAATTAGGTGATGGCCAAACTCTTGGATTTATCTTGTTTGAATGGTTGTTCACTCTTGAGTTACCTTTTTATATTATTATTATTATTGTAATTCCCTCTTCATTCATTTGTTTTTTCCAATCAAACACTGCTCACTGCAAAATACTGCTGGTTCCATTAAAAGTTTTCTTCCAACTCTCCAACTTCATCTCTTATGCCTCTCATTTGTCCAATTAACATTCTAATTAAAAACACCCGGACAAAGATTCCTGTTTTTACTTTTTCCGCTTTTAATTTTCTATTTCTATTTCTATTTTTTATTTATTTAAAATTACACAAAATACGCTACAAAAATACATGGTACAAGAAGATACACAAATACGAAACGACATAAATTTTTAATAAGCAGTGTTAGAGATTTAGCATGCATATAAACTAAACATGAAAGTACACGACACAAAAGTAAATAAAATGAATGAATTTTCATACCTACAAATAAGGATGGTCAAAAAAAGTCAAACCGACCAGATCAAATTGCTTTTCGGTTTATGCAGCGGTTTGATTTAGTTTACCTTTAATATGAATAAAAATCGTTATTTTGCGGATCTTCAAACCAACCGTTAAAGTCAAACGGACTACTTCAATATATATTAATATATTTCTAATAATTATATACTATTTTATACTTAAATATCTTTAAATTAGAATTTTATGTGTAATAGTTTACATCTAAATTTTTAAAAATAATAAATTCTTTTAACAATTATGTGTTTAGTTAGATTTCAAATTGTTATTGACCAAATTAAACCTTTTAATTACGGTCTGGTTTTGATTCTGTTGGTTTTGATTCTGTTACAAATTTCAAATAGTATGGTCTGATTTAATTACTCAATAAAATCGTCAGATATAATCCGGTTCGATTTGATAGTTAAAACCGACCAGATCGACCAGATCACCCATTACTCCACCCTACCTAAAGATTATGGCTCCGTTTGAGAGTACTATTAAAAATTGACGTGCTGTTAGAAAAAGTGCTGGTGAAAAAAGTGTTGTTTTAAAAATCAGGTGACTGTTTGGTAATATTTTTTATATGCATATGTTTTGATGTAAAAAATTAAATAAAATAATGCTTTTGGTCGGGTTTGATAGTAAAATCAGCATCTGCTTCCTGTAAAAGTTTAAAAGCAGCTTTTTCCAAAAGCATGGGGGGACTTTCTTTCTCTAACAGCAGTTTTTTTGGCCAAAAGCGCTTTTCAGAAAAGTAGCTTTTAAATTTTACCCAACAATTTTTTACCTGCTTTTCAGCAAAAAGCTGATGTTGCTGTCTGCAACAGCAATGTCAAACACACCATATATCTCTTCTTACAAACGAATCTCGATTTTACATGATATAGAACTAATAATCTGAAATGACATATCTAGTTCCTAAAATATACCAATAAATGGATAACCAAACAAAAAAAAAAAGGTTAGTACAAAGCCTAAAAATATATTTTTTAAATAAAATTATTTCAGTATCTTAAATTGATTCTCATGTAAGAATAAAATAGTCAAACAGATTCCTTCAATTATCTTTATAAGCACCACTTTCTCCCCACTTTATCATCACCTCATTCCACTCTTTTCCTTTCCAAAAAAACCATGAAGATAATTCTTTCCCTTCTCTTCCTTTCCTTCCTCGCCGCCGTTGCCACCGCGGCCGACATGTCCATCATAACCTACGACCAAACCCACGCCGTCGGTACATCCGACGACGTGATCATGGCCGTATACGAGTCGTGGCTTGCCAAGCACGGCAAGTTATATAATGCCCTAGGAGAAAAAGAACAACGCTTCCAAATTTTCAAGGATAATTTTTTATATATTGATGAGCAAAATGCCGTTAAAGACCGGAGTTTTAAACTAGGGTTGAATAAATTTGCTGATCTTACTAATGAGGAGTATCGGTCTAAGTATACCGGTATAAAGACTAAAAATTTACGAAAAAAAGTAAGTGGAAAGAGTGAGAAGTATGCTACACTCGCCGGCGAGAGCTTGCCGGAGTCCGTTGACTGGAGAGAGCAAGGCGCCGTCGCGTCCGTTAAAGATCAAGGGAGTTGTGGTGAGCTTTGCTTTACCTAATTTATTTATGATAATTATAATTTTATATATTTTCATAATTACATGTCTTATTACTTAATCTTGTCGTTCGCATATGTTAGAATATTAATATAAAATTACGAAAAAAGATTTTTTTTAATAATTTAAGATTTTAGAATAACTAATTTCTTTACACGATATCGTTTATGTTAATCCGATTCTGACATTAGTTCTTAGTTTATGTACTAGTGGATCAGTAGTAGTCACCTAGCCGGCGGTAAAAACAATACTCTAACTATGATTATAATTGTATAAATACAAAATATAATTCTCTACCATATACCCATGGGCACACGATAAGCGCAAAAATTCATAATTTTAAATTATTTTGATTGGTTCCTTTTTCAGATAGTGGTGCACTTCTCTGCGTTCACAAAAATTCCACTAAGAAAATTGACTTAAATTTATAAGTTTCTACGCTTATTGTGTGTCAATGGACACATAATAAAAAATAACAAAATTAGTGATAATAACAATTAAAGAGGTTCACATTATTGTCTCTAAATATATATGTTATATAATGTGATACACTATGAGTCTTGATTGTTGCTAAATTATAGTACTTGTGTTTGTCTATATCCCTTTGTTTATACCTATATAATTAGGTTTAGCTGTCACATTATTGAAGTGACATTATTGTGTACATATTCTGCTAGAGTGTGCTAGTACGTTAACAAGTTTGAAATATTATATAATATTGTTTTAATTTAATTTTCTTCCTAAAAAAGTTAATAAATATGTGGTCTCATTATTACAAAATTTTATATATTTTTATTCTAAACATTTAAATTTTAGGATATTTATTAGTCACCCTAAAACTATACTAATAAGTCAAACATAATGTATTATGCAGTAGATGGAATTTATTTGTAATTTAAAACTTGGGTGTGATACGTCATGCATGATATCACCCTGCTTGCCCCACAGCAGGTCCCACAGTCACCCTATGTCAATATTGTAACTTGATAAATAGTTGGAACTTGGAACTTAAAACTTAAAAATGTTAGTGTAGTAATCAATTTGTAAGATTGAAATAACGGTTTTCTACTAAGTGTACAAGAGCACACATTAAACGCGAAAATTTATAAATCTAGGTTATTTTGATTGGTGTAATTTTTGTGCATACAGGTTTCACCACTACTTAAGAAAAGAACAAATCAAAATAAATTAAATTTATAAATTTTCATGTTTATTGTGTGCCCTTGAGCACGTGGCAGAAAATTAGATAAAATAATCAAGTTATTAACTAATTGAGTTTGAAATGAATTAGGGAGTTGTTGGGCGTTTTCAACAATAAGCGCAGTGGAAGGAATAAACCAGATTGCCACAGGAAAGCTGATCACACTTTCAGAACAAGAGTTAGTGGACTGTGACAGATCATACAATGAAGGTTGTAATGGTGGTCTCATGGACGATGCTTTTCAATTCATCATTAACAATGGTGGCATTGATACTGATGCTGATTATCCCTACACTGGTCGTGATGGACAATGCGATCAATACAGGGTTCGTTTATTTTTCTTCTCGTCTTAACTTATAAGTTACTAGTTAAAAAAGTTCACAATTTTACTTAATGATGTTGCAAATGAGCATGTGAAATTTATTTTTGATTAAATGGATGTCGAATATTTGGCTTGTGCAGAAAAATGCAAAAGTAGTCACTATTGACTCTTATGAAGATGTTCCTGCATATGATGATAAGGCATTGCAGAAAGCTGCAGCAAACCAGCCTATCAGTGTTGCTATTGAAGCCAGTGGCAGAGATTTCCAGTTCTATGATTCGGTAAAACTCTTGACCAGCATTGTAGCATTCAGTACCATGTTTAAACTTAGTATCTCATATGGTTTTTATTTTGTTAGGGTATATTTACGGGGAAATGTGGAACAGACTTGGACCATGGTGTGGTAGTTGTCGGTTATGGGACAGAAAACGGTAAAGATTACTGGATAGTGAGGAACTCATGGGGTGCAGACTGGGGCGAGAAGGGTTATCTTAGGATGGAACGTGGAATTTCTTCCAGAGCGGGAATTTGTGGAATTTTATCTGAACCATCTTACCCTGTGAAGAATGGCGTAAACCCTCCTAATCCTGGTCCATCTCCACCCTCGCCTAAAACACCTGAAAGTGTTTGTGATGAATACTATACTTGTCCAATGAGTACTACTTGCTGCTGCATGTACGAGTACTATGGTTACTGCTTTGCCTGGGGTTGCTGCCCTCTTGAGGGTGCTTCTTGTTGTGATGATGGTTACAGTTGTTGTCCACATGATTACCCTGTGTGCAATGTCCGTGCAGGAACCTGCTCAATGGTACGAATTAATAACCCTTTTAGCATAATCTTTAAATCAAATACTGTATAATATTGTGTTCTTCATCACATTTAGGGATGTAGTAAGGCACACTTTTAAGTAATAGATGAAGATATGAGAGTATCTTTAATAATGAAATACACTGAAAACGAAGAATTTCAGTACATTGTTTGTCTAATTTGCTCACGTATCACATTCTTGTTGTAAAACAGAGCAACAACAATCCATTGGGAGTGAAGGCAATTCAGCGTATTCTTGCAACACCTAAGTGGCAACATGGGAGCAAAGGAAAGAAGGTTAATGCTTAAGAAGATTCCAGGAAGGCCCCCAGAGTACCGTGTTATCTGAAAACCGGAGCTGACAGAGGTGACAAAATTACAACAGCACGTTTCGAGTTGCTGAAGTTTCTACTTTCTAGAAAATATTTGCAGCGAAGAAGGGTCATTTATTGGATACTCATTTCCAGCTTTGTACATTGATTTTCGAATTTCTCCATTACCATTGAACAACAGAAGGATTATACTGCATTATTGATCCTGTAAAGTAAATAATAACAAACGGGTTTCATTTCAAACTATGTATGATGCATAAGAAAACACTGTACGATCCTATTTCTAATTTGACAATGAGCAGCTTTTTCTTTACCATGACACTTTCTCCCAGCCCTAGATTACGGTTTAAGGAATTGCTAGTTTCTTGATAAGTTGCCTTTTTCCCTGCATAAGATGTTTCCAGTCTCAGGCCATGACTTTTTTTTTAATGTGCCTAACACAGTCATCAAACTTGACGCTCTGGCTCTCTATTCTAGTTGACCTGAATACCAGAGTCGAACTGAACCTCCCAAGCTCTTGGTTGCTGTGAGGACTGGAGTTAAAAGAGATATTGGAAGGAAAGTAATTAACTAGGAAGAGTTAGACACGTTCAGCTTACAGGGTCGACGGAAACATTACATGAGGATGTAAAACAATGATGTTTTCAGTCGGGCTACCACTAAACACCTGTTTCTGAGTATTATCAGCCGCAACCTTACTAACCAATCTGCAAGCATTAAAAAAATAAGTAGTATAAACAAGTGAATGTGCATCTCTACTTCTAAGTGGAATATATATCCGGTATGTTTAGTTAAGTTTCCTTACCAATCCACTCCAAGTAAAGTCTAATAAGATTTAAACAAGGCCTCTTGGTCTAGCGGTATCTCCTTCGCTCTCTCTACGGGATGTTGAGTGTTCGAATCTTGTCAAAGACAAGGTGTGTGCGCGAGTGTGTTCAATTAGCCAAAAAAAAGGCTAATAAGAGTTAATTCGACATTTTGAAGAAAACAACAGCAGCTCCAAATCGACTCTTCACAAATCCATTACCAGCTCTTCACATTCACAAATTCACAAAAACCATCTTCCCAGAAAAATTCCTAAAACCAAAACTCTTACTTAATATGCAAACATCTAGACTTTGCAATGGATGGTGTTTGTGTGGCGGGTTGGGGATGGAGGTGTTTGTAAATATCATGCATTTCAGGAACTTATATGAGAATTTCCACTCACCTCGCCGTGGTTTATCTGAAAAATACGTCTAACATTTCACAACCAGAACTCCCCATTGAAAAAATATGGATCCAGACATGCAAGTCCGACACTCGGATTTCAGTAACATAATTGTTATTTTTCAGTTTCTTGCTACCACATTCACATATAATCATATATACTCAGAGAACTATTGTTGCATAGTTGATCATTGTCTATGATAATTGGTTAAAAGGAGTTGTGGAGCTAGAATATCCGATACAACTGTTTTGCTAACAAGTAACAACCCATCTTCATGCAGTACATGACAACTATATGCATAACCCCAAGCTGAAGCTGCATTTAGAGATGACATATATCTCGTTAATGATCTGTCCACATTTAATTTTGATCAACCTTTCCCCACTTCATCACGCACACTTGACAATACCTGTGCCAATACCCAACCTCTGGGACAGGGTTAGGGAAAGCGTGGGGTGAGCCATCCCACAATACCTTAAACTATATGCACACACAACAATATGCGCCCCTGTTTACAATAGAATTCATAAATTTAAGGTAACAAAAGATCAAGTTGATTTGGACAAAATACAGTGGTAAAAGCGAGAATGGAATAGAACAGAAAAAAGAATGACAACATCTTACAACATGGAAGAAATATAGTTTAGTTAAAATCTGTAAATACACGCAACTCCTCATTATTCCATCTCATTTCGGTAATCCAACAGTAATCAAATAAATAAAATAATATTCTTTTTGGCATTCAAAATTACCACTATCAAAACCTCGTATCAGATTGTGACACTTAATCTGAAGGAAATCAAGTCCTGTCACAATTTGCCTGGAGGCTGGAGCTACACAGTGGTTCTATTCTTGCCAGATGTTGAATAAGAAATTACTGTCTGGTCCTCAAAAGACAATTTTAATGAGAAAATTTGCAATTGACAATTGTAATTTCATGCAACAATCATTACAATTACTTCAGGGTTTTCATCTCCACTAATTCTCTAGAAACTTGTACCCTAAACATATGTATATTCTGCATTACAATGTCCGTATCGTGAGCTCTTAAGGCCTGACTACAGTTTCTGTCTCATCGTTGGCAGCTGCTTTCTTACCAGTGTAACGCTACAATAATAATACAAAAAAATAAATAAAAATAAATTAGGCAAGACCTCAACTTACATTAACAATAGTATAGGAGGTTTGTCAAAGCAGGACATGTAAAGTAAATGAATATGGATGTTTGTACCTGCTTGCCGAAGGTGAAAGGGACATATCTGTACTTTATCATGTGCATTATCTGTCTCTTCATTGTTGAGATGAAAAGCACAATCCAATAAAACAGCAGGATTGGCCAAAATACAGGCACATCAAATGCACTAAAGAACGTTAGCACAAAAGCAATGCAAAATGCTTTGATTAGTGAATACCTGTTAGTCAAAGGAACCATATAAATATTGGCTAATCTGTCAGCATTTTCCAGCAAGTTATATAAAACTTAGGAGTGCAGAATACAGAGAAGAAGTATATATATGACACAACCATATTAATCTTCCAACATCTTTCTGTAAGATAAACTTTACAAATAGACAAGTTGAGAAGACAATACATGCTCAAATTTTGTCTAATGCATATCTACGTAACTTGGTACAATTTAAAGTGAACCCTTTATAATCTTCACTACGTACGAGGGTCCCCCCCCCCCTCCTTGTCTATATTATTTCCGCTACCCATTATTTGGGTTTTAATCGGTCAAATCTTCAAATCACGGTAGTGCCAAGATATCCCCGTGTGACTCTAGGAGCCCAACTTAGCTGTATTCCACTCAGGCAAGCCCCATATATAGACTAGTCTAGTTAGCCACACTGCCACAAGTTTTTGCTATTAAACTTTAGTTCACCATAAACACAGGCTTAAGGGTTCACCAAGTTAAAACCGGGAAGAATAGTTTGCTTTATCCGTCGACAATAAAGTACAACAATTAAGATCCTCAAAAAAAATATAATATGAAACTAGTCTCAGACTTCATAAAGTCTTTTTGTCAAAAAATTTAATAAATATTACTTTACTATTGGCATAGCACATATTTTGCTTATGTGAACTAAAAAACTGATGATTGTAGTGAGGATAAACATGGCATAGCTAATTTACCTAAATCCATGCGTAAATTATGAAGATAATTCAGGAAAATAGCTCTTTTAAAGAAAAAGAAAAAACAACCAAGTATTCTCTTGTGACCGGCAACAAGTGAACATTGACCGCATCCGTAAATGCAGATTTGCTAAAGATTGTGACACCTTACTGGTGAGCTGAACTGGGCGTGATGAACAAGAACCTAACTCTACAATGGCTCTTGAGGTACTCTACCTTTGTGTCCAGTGATCTACAATTAAAATCAGAGTATCTGTGCTCTTACAAGCTTCCTTGAACAAATTTTAAGTGCATTTACATTGCTTTGATGTTCCAAATTCCACAATGCTAAAGACTAGCCAAGTCATACATCATTCACAGTTAACCCTACATAACATTACTCCTTAACTCACCATCTGCCTATTTAACCTCCCACTCAATTCATTAATTCAGTGCCCCAAAACAATCCGCCAATACCGTCCACAAACCAATCCACATCTCCAAAACGAACCTCCCTCACTCTGTCCCCGACTCTAATAAACCTAACACTTAACAATCAGATCGCCTCCCTTCTTTGCCTCACCCTCCAAAGCCCTAGAAACGATTGATCACTCAATCAAACAGACTGATCAACACAATAAACATCAAACCTTCATCAATCTAAAATTTTGCGCACCTAGCATTTTACATACCTAACACAATTCTCAACCTACGTCTCACCGAAAAATCATCATCATCTGATTTACATTACTCTATTATTTATCCACCTCTATCAAGTATCGATTAATAACTACAAGTACAATCAGATCAATCTAACATTTTCCGTACCTAACACAATTGTCTACCTACGTCTCCACGAAAAATCATCATCATCGGATTTTCATTAATCTATTNCCCTAGAAACGATTGATCACTCAATCAAACAGACTGATCAACACAATAAACATCAAACCTCCATCAATCTAAAATTTTGCGCACCTAGCATTTTACATACCTAACACAATTCTCAACCTACATCTCACCGAAAAATCATCATCATCTGATTTACATTACTCTATTATTTATCCACCTCTGTCAAGTATCGATTAATAACTACAAGTACAATCAGATCAATCTAACATTTTCCGTACCTAACACAATTGTCTACCTACGTCTCCACGAAAAATCATCATCATCGGATTTTCATTAATCTATT